>JARYGA010028368.1:0-53219 GCA_030545235.1 Helianthus tuberosus | reverse complement strand
ATTACATCAAAGTGCATACATAATTCTTAGTAACCCAATAATTAAACAAGATTACATTAAGTTGCATACATAATTTTGTTAAATCATAAGAACTAGAACTCTTAATTCTTGAAAACATAGATAAAAAAAAACATAGATAGGACTTGATTCCAACCCATTTTTTTTTTTTTTGAAAATACATCCAATCCATATAATCGGATATTTATAAAACCCGGTTCCGGGCCGGTTCCGGGTATTTATAAAACCGGGTACTACGAAAAACCTGGTATAAACCAGGTACAAAAAAACCCGGTTCCGGGTTCGGGTTTTAGATCAGATATAAATACCCGGTCTCTACCCTATGGGTAGGGTCGGGTTCGGTATAAAAAACCCGGGTTTTATAATACCCGGTTACGGGTTTTTTTTCCGGATCCGGGTCAGGTTTCGGATTTTTTGTGCACCACTTGGGAGGGCGACGACCTCAGGGCCGGTCTCCATGAGGGCCCGGAGGTTTTTTATTTATTTTTACATCTTATATATTTAAAAAGAAAAACTTTATATTTGAATTTGTGGGCTATTATGTTTAAAACTTTGTTGTCTAAAATTTTAAACTCAAATTGTTTAAAAGTTTAGACCCAATAAAAATAAGCCCAACCTTGAAATTCCAAACTATAAATTAACAACATAGTTATGCTTTATGTTGTTGTAACATAGGCATGGGGAGTTTTTAAAAAAAAAATGCATTTTCCACTTTTAACCTAAAAATTTTAATCTTTTGCATTTTAACCCCTTTGACTTTTTTACTTTTAACAAAAAGCTTTAAATCTTTTACAATTTAACCCCCAACACTTTTTTATTTTCAACTTTGTTCTCCCATACTTTTTATCTTTCGTAAGTTTTTCGTTTTAAGTTTCGTTATAAATTTTTCGAGTCAATACGCTATAACGTGTGTGTCGGGTTCAACGTTTTTTCGTCTGTTTTTTCCCAGTTGACAGGCAGTCGCAAGTCGCAACACGTCTATTTTTCTTCGTTTGACAAGTTCGTCGCAACACGCTTGTCATGGAACGACTTAGTTATTTTTTTCTACGTTTTACATTTATGTCTAATATTCTGTATTAACACGCTGCAACGGGCGTGCGTGGTCAACGATTTTCCGTCTGTTTTTCGTTCGGTGTTACTTTTTACTTTTTTATTTATTTTATTTTTACGAGCTCTTTTGATGTTGGTGGTCCCTGACAGTGGTGTGGAATTAGTGCTATTTGGCACAATTTTACGAACGTATTAACTTAATAAGTTTTTTACTAATAATTTGTTTCGAGTTTACAACTATAACTCCTTTACTTAAGAAAAACTAATTTTTATGTGCATATTTTTATTTACATGTCGATATAAATTCGATTTGCTCTACGTTTCGACGTAAACTTTTTATGGAAACGAGTCTGGTTAAATATAATACGTTTTCGTTTAAAAAAACAAATTTTACGTACATATTTTTATGTACGTTTCGGTATAAATTCGAGTTGTTTTGTAAATTTTGTTTCGATCCGAGTGGAGTCAAATTGTGGTTTTATTTTTCCTTTTTAAGCTCTAATTAATATATTTTGATTATACATTTTAGCATTTTCGTTATAACCGTTGCATTTTTTGCGTATGACTCGGGACACATGTAATACGTTATAATTGTACGATATAAATTTGATTTCTTTATATTTTGATCCAATCGCAATGCTTATATAGGTTACACTGAGTTCAATAAGATACGTCAAAATGTGTGTTTTCATATGATTAACGCATCACATAACGTTTACACTAATCCATTCGATGTTTATGATGTACCCGCGCCGCAATGCGCGCGGGTGTTTTTACTAGTTTAAACTTAATTAATAACTATTGTGGGTCTAAGGTGTTGACTTGTGAAGGAGCGGGAAATAAACAAAAGGGATGACAGCGAACCAATGACGATTGACGATCTCATGATCGACGCATCACGCAAGCAACAACCAACAACACAACACCGGCATAAACACACCGATACACCAATCGAAGGAATTGAGTGGCTTTCGGCTTGTGATCGACTGAAATTGGGGTATACTTTGATCATTTTGGCACAATAATTTTGTTTTGATGATTGTTATAACAACTATTGTCGTATTATAGTGTTTTATATATGGTTAATGGGTTTAAATTATATGAATCAATTTATTTTTACTAGCCCCAAGTCCAAAACATTTTGAAAATCTCAAAAACACCTTTGTTTAAGTGGTCAAAGTATAAATTAGTCAAAAGACCATCAAGTGGTGAACATTATTTAAATAGAGAAAAAAAAGAAAATTTAATAATAAACTCTTTAACATTGTTTTGTTATAAATTTATAATGATGATATTTAACTTCCAATGAATATCAATACTTGATAAACTTTCAGAATAACTTTGTATTCATTATAGAGTGGTCACATACATAGAATATTCAAAGTTCATAGATCAAAGACTTTACATAAACTATAGTTAATGTAAATACATTTACGACATTTGAAATTCTAAAACGATACTTCAAACACGATGATCGGCTTAAGTTATTATTATTTGATGATATTCTTAAGTACTCGTATTAGTGGTATGTTAACAGGAATAGAAAGTTAAATGTGAGTTGGGTGTCATGGATTTAGAATCCTCTTCTTGTAATTTAACTCTGGTGCTTCTTTTCTAGCACTTTGCTAGTTTTATACATATATATTAATGTTAAAAAATATATTTACAACATTTTTTAACAAGTTCTATTGTTCTCACGCATAATCATTTTGTATGTCTTTGTTAATGGATTGTCCTTCATCTACTAGCAAAATCACTCAACCATTACCGAAATATAAGAAACTGTACTCGGTGTTCGTTATGAATGTGTATTTCATATATCATGGTTTTAGCTCAAGCTTTACATAATATCAACATATTATGTAGTATTAGTGAATCTCATATCATTCTATCATGTCCAAATTAGATATACCAGGCCATAAGAAATTCCATATCTTAGATGCCAGCAACTCATTTTGGGCGTATTGGCAGTGAATGAGAGAAGAACTCGGCATTTAAGTGTGTGCTTGGATGCAAGCAATCCATGAAAGGTGATTTTCTAGTAAGTTTTTAACTCGGGCAATTAAAAACAAATTCATGATCTCATAGCATAGCAAAAAAGACAATATTCTTTAGTATGCTGAGTCACATCTATGTGGCGTGCCCATTGCTCATAACCTATTTGGTCACCAGACGATCGACTATGCTTTCCTACAAACTAAAATTGCCTTTCTTGTTAATACATGAGATGGATAGAGATAGTAACGAGATGGGTATGTGTAATGGGCATTATAGGGGAGCGAAAGAGTTTGATAATGCTTCCACACCATTCCCCCATGGGCATTATAGGTAGGGATGGACTTTTTTTTTTTCCAAATGTTAAGTGAAAAATCTGATCAAATTTTGCTTTTTGATGAAAAATGACAATAAAATTGAAACCACAAAGAGAGTTTTTTCCTTAATGGGTGTAGTTGGAAAAATTATTTACCAAAATGGATACTTTGAAAACTATTTACCAAAATGTGTGTTTTTTTTAAAAAACTTGTTTCTCTCTCCAAATCTAATTCAATAATTAATTATAAAATAATAATTGTTCTTAGAGCATCACCAATAGATAAATATTTAGGTGATGTTTTTAGATACCATAGGCACTTGCCCAACCAATAAAAACCATTCTCTCTCATGACCTACTCACAAACAATAAAAATATCATTTATCTCTCCTCTCTCTTCACCCCCACTCACATAACTCATTTTTTGTCATTTTTCCTCACATACACATCCACAATCTTTCTCCTCCAACTCATCATCTCTCTCATTCACATCATTTTCTCTTTTTTTTAAAATGCCTAAAAATGACTCTATTGGTGATCCTCTTAGTTTTTTTTCTTTTCAGTGATTAATTATAAAATAATAATTGTTGTTAGTTTTTTTTTTCTCAATGATGTTTTTATGCTCATATATGTTTTTTTTATTTTTCTTTCTGTTGTGATGAATATACATTATTACCTTAAAAAGTAAAATCTGATTTATTTAATTTGCCTTTTATTTAGTAACAATAAAAAATTAATTAACCCTCTACTCTAAATATTAACTCTATGAACATGTTATTTTCTAGACATCTTGGCATTTATATTTTTGAAAGCGGAGTTGCATTTAAAATAGAGTGTTTTTTTTCTTATCGGAAGCTCAGTTTTGTTTGGTGCCTTTATGCATCGAACCAATGCTGACACGGTAGTAAATTAAATGGTATTTCGGTATCACATTCTATACAACATTTTATTAATAATTTTGTATATATGAAAGTAAGTTAAACTTTAATTCATATAGGTTAATTTACAAATATTATTTTATCAACTCAAAATTAGGCATCCAATAATTTAATACATCACTAGTGGGATGTCCGCGCGTTGCAGCGAGGGCTTGAATGGGGCGGTATCTGTTCAGTTGGTTACAATATTAGTATAGTACTAATACTCGATATAATAACTGAAAAGATAACCCCAAAAATAAGTTCGATTCATTACGATGCAGACACTCGTATAGCAACTGAAAGAGAAAACAATAAAAAGTAAAGTCTTGATATGACAAAGTGTTTATATTCTAATGTTATCTTGTATTTTATTTTTATAAATAACTTGAATTTCTTGTTTATTCAAAAAATTATTTCATATGCCGAGTTTTTAAATGATAATCCAAATAATAGTTTTGTGAAAATTATTAGTTGTATAATAATTATATATATTCTATGTGTACTATTAAAGAAGTAATTATCTATACTCTATATGTGTAATAGATTATATACACATCAAGTCCCTCACCTATACGTATTAGTTTCTTTTTCTTGCTCATAATCTCCATAGATTTTTAAGTTATAGGATTTCATTTGTGTTCATTTTTTCCAGTTTTCTTATCTAAATAAATAGACAAAAATACAAAGAAATGGCAAAGAAATCCTTAAAGGAAATTATCTCTTAGTTTCATTTTTTTTTCCACTTTGAAACCTTTTTTTTTTTTCATTTTTCAATTTAAAAATCTAAAATGTTTTTCTACATTATCACTGGACCCCTCATTCTGATCCTTCTTTAACCCATCGTCACTCTCTTTATTCTCATTCTTCTCATTTTGTGTTTCTCTTGTTTACTAATTAGAGCATATTTAATATGTATTTATCTTATTCTTCATGAATACACATTGAATTATTAAATTCTTTATTAAATAATATTTTATTAATAGCCAAGTTCGTTAAAAATTTTAAAAAAATTAAATATATTTTATGACCTGGTAAAAAATAAATAATAACATGTAAAATCCCATTTACCATACTTATTTAATGCGTTTGTTTCACTAATCCTAATAAACCATTTAAAAATAAAATAAACTTGAAGATGTAATTTATGCATCCAATTTTAAAATTATTAGGAAATATAATCAGGTTAAACATCCAATCAAAGTTCTTTCGCTTATGGCACATTACACCTTGTTTTAATAAAATTGGGACACGAATGCTATGTTACAAAATATGAGGGCACTTTTGCAATAACTAAAAGTGACTCCAAAATTGTAGTCAAACCAATTTCAATTCCCACCTTACCCTCTCACACAGGGTAAAAACGGTAGCCTTATGAATGTTTGTTGATACCGTACAACAGAAATAGGTGGAATCCATCACATACACTCATTTCTTTTTCCAATCGATCGAAGTTACCATCAAAGTCGGACCACAACTCTTTGCCTAATCGGCAACAAACCTATAGTCTCCACTGCATACATTGACGACTACAATCGGGTTTTGGATTTGTAGCCGAAGACAACCTCAAAACGACAACAGACGCAGAAGCACGACAAAACTCTGATCATGGATGTCGTCCGCAGTCCGCAATGGAAGAATCCTAGTTCGGTTACTACCACCAGGTATGGTCTCGAAACATTACTACCGTCATACTTCACTGGAATCGGGTGTTCATCTTCGCTCATTCTTGTGGCCAGAAAAAGAATCTGGTGTGTGTCACTGGAATGAGAGAAACATTACGCAAAGTAGCCTGTAAATCGACAAGAGTAGATTTATGTGAGTAGAAGCTGAATGCAAATTAATATATATAATGTTGTAACCGATTGTTCGAAGGATTATCATAAATCATTGCAGAGGTTACTGGTTATAAAACAATAAATGTAATAACTATTCGGTTAGAGGCTTGAATTTCTTTAGACATGATATTAGTGACTATAAATGTGAGATAAAAAAACTGATTGGGAACAAACGAAGAGCCCATAATAGTAGGTTGCATGATTTAATTCTGTAACACCCCAAAACCGAAATATTAAATTTGCTAATTTGTTATCATGTTTAACAAAATGAGATATAATAACTAGGTTAGTAAACCTAGTTGATTGTCTAGCAAATTAGGCAAAGTAATGAAATTAAAGTCAGTTATGATAGTGTCATGAACTTAAGGGACTAAGGTTGTCAAGGTGAGAACTTGAAACTAATTAAAAGAATAAAATAGAAAATTAAAACACACACTTTGTGTGTGTTTTGAGTCTGGCGATCGAACAGGAGGCAAGGGTGAAGGGGTGCAAACCCTAGTTCAAGATAAACCTTCAAATTGAAAGGGGAAACTGGCTCTAATCGGATGCATGGACCTAGATTTTTAATCATCTAGACTTTCTACACATGAGGTAAGTTGTAGAAGTTAATTTTATGATTTGGTATGAAGTGAGACTATGATCAAACTACGAAATTGTATGAAATTGTGATATGTTAGTAATATCCACTGAATAATATGTTAGTAATATCCACTGTTATGTAGTAATATCAGTGGATAGCTAGTAAGCAGTGGATAGTTAGTAAAGGGGGTTATCAGTGGATAGTTAGTATATCAGTAGTTAGTTAGTACAACAGTGGATAGGATAAGGGGGCTAATTGTAAAGTACGATAGTGTAAGGGTTGTATTGTAAACAATTGTTGAAAAGTAGTTATAAAGGTAGTTACAGGCTAACCGATTGGTAGCTTGGTTTTGGGGTTTCTCTCTCTCTAGTTTCTTTCTCTAAAATTCAGCTCTTATCATTGGTATCAGAGCTACCGATCCTCGTCGGAGCTCCGGTCACCACCACCGTCATACAATTCCGTTGCAATTTTGTTCTTGATTCGTTTCAACTCCTATAATTGTTCTTTCTTTGAAGCTTGAATTAATCAATCGTGATTAATTCAGTCCTGGTCTGATCAATTTGTGATCAAGTCATTCCCAAATTCGTTTGAACTTCTTGATTTTCTTTAATTCACTTTTGATAATCATGACTACTGGTACAAGGCAGCAGGAAATGGAGAAGCAAATTAAGGATAATCAGTTAACATTGGGAAAATTGGAGATTATTATGCAAGATCTTCAAGCCAATTCCCAATTGATCGGTGACAACATGCAGACAGTTACTCAAAATGCTGAAGAAAGTAAGGCTGTTGTAGCACAAATTCAGTTACAGATACAATCCTTGTTGGATAAGGTGACAATAATGGAAAACAATAGGGGCATGGTTATTAATGGGGGCAATCCAGAGGCCAGGTTAGCAAGGTTGGGGAGGCTAGACTTTCCTAAATTCAATGGGGATGATGTGGAAGGGTGGATATACAAGAGTAATTATTTTTTTGAGGTAGATAAAACTCCTGAAAACTTAAAAATGAGATATGCAGTTGTTAACTTGGAAGGAAAAGCATTGCAGTGGCATCAGGGTTATCTTAGAAGTAACAATTTGACCATTGATACTGTGAGTTGGGAAGACTATAGCCGATCTGCTACTGCGAGGTTTTCAATGGATCTTTTGGAAGACGCCATGGAAGAGTTAAAGAACTTGCATCAAACAGGAAGTCTACAAGACTACTGTGATGCCTTTGATGCATTATTGAACAAGGTAAATATACCACAAGATTATGCTGTGAGTATGTTTGTAGGAGGGTTAAAAATGGAATTAAGATGTCTTGTAAAAGCTTTTAAACCGAGAAACTTAAGAGAAGCTTATGCAATCACCAAACAACAGGAGAACTTACATAATACCCTATTTGGAAACCTGCATAATAAGAAATACACTGCTACCAGTTCAAACTATAATCAAAGAACCTATAACAACCAATTGAAACCACCACCCACTATGAACGCCAATGGGTTACCTTTGTTACCTACTCCAAATCCTGTTACTTCTGTACCTTCAAAAACTACAAGAAGGCTTACCACCAAGGAAATGGCCGAAAAAGGGGAGAAGGGGGAGTGTTTCTGGTGCAATGAAAGATTTACACCAAGTCATAATTGTAGAAATAAGCAGTTATTCAATTTGGAGTTATCTGATGATCCGGAAGAAGAGGAACTTATGATAGAAGAAGAGGGTGTGGAAGAGAATCCTCACATTTCATTGCATGCAATCACAGGTATTCCTTCATTTTCAACAATGAAGATCACAGGATCAATGGGTACCAGGAAACTGTTGATTCTAGCAGATTCTGGGTCAACCCATAACTTCATTGATGTCAAGTTGATCAAAAAGCTGCAATGTGACTTACAGAGGGTTAAACCTATGAAAGTGACAGTAGCAAATGGAAATCGGTTGGAATGTGGTCTTAAGTGTAAAAACTTTAAATGGATGATGCAAGGGGTGTGGTTCATGGCTGATGTTTTGGTCTTACCCTTGGAAAACTATGATATGGTACTAGGGGTTCAATGGTTGGCCACTTTGGGAGACATAATCTGGAATTTCACTGATTTGACCATGAAATTTAAGGTCAATGAGAAGGAGTATGTGTTGAAAGGTACTGAAAATAACAAGATGGAAGTATGTTCAAATGATAAGATGGCAAGCTTGTTGAACAACATAACAGGGGTAATTCAATCACAGATTTTTGGTCTGCAATTACTACAAGTAGAAGGTCAAGGGTCATTTGGTTCAACTGTGTCTGAACCAGTGATTGATGAAAGGTTGCAGGCAATAATAGAAGAGTATGATGATATTTTCCAAATTCCAAATGCTCAACCACCTAAAAGGTCATGTGATCATCAAATTACTTTGGCCAATGAGAACAAGCCAATTAACTTGAGATCTTACAGATATCAGGCATTGCAGAAAGATGTCATTGAAAAAATGACTCAAGAATTGCTGGATTCTGGGGTGATAAGGGAAAGTAAAAGTGCTTTTGCTGCACCTGTGGTGTTAGTAAAAAAGAAAGATGGCACTTGGAGAATGTGCATTGACTACAGACAGTTAAATGAAGCCACTATTAAGAACAGATTTCCAATTCCTTTGATAGATGAACTGTTGGAGGAGTTAAGAGGAGCAACTATCTTTTCAAATCTGGATTTAAGGTCTGGATATCATCAAGTAAGGATGTTTGAGTCAGATATTCATAAAACAACTTTTAGAACTCACCAAGGCTTGTTTGAGTTTTTAGTCATGCCATTTGGGCTGACTAATGCCACGGCTATATTCCAAGCAATGATGAATCAAACCTTCAAGTCATTTTTAAGGAGGTTTGTATTAGTGTTTTTTGATGATATACTGATATACAGTCCAAACATGCAGCAACATGTGGTTCACTTACAGCAGGTGTTAGACACTTTAAGAAGACATCAGTTGTTTGCAAAGAAAACCAAGTGTAGTTTTGGAGGTCAGAAGGTGGAATACTTAGGCCATGTAATCACTGCTGCAGGAGTATCCACTGATCCAACCAAAATAGAAGCTGTTCTACAATGGCCTGTTCCTATAAATGTCAAACAGTTGAGGGATTTTTTTGGGGATTTCTGGGTACTATAGAAGGTTTATCAGATCTTATGGAGTCATAGCCAAACCACTGACCGATTTGTTAAAGAAAGATGGATTCAAGTGGTCTTATTCAGCACAAAATTCATTCCAACAACTTAAGTCCGCCTTAAGCTCAGCTCCTGTGTTGGCCCTACCAGACTTGAATCAAGTGTTTGTAGTCGAAACTGATGCATCTTCTAAAGGAATTAGGGCAGTTTTGATGCAAGATAAGCACCCACTGGCCTACATTAGTAAAGCACTGTCGCCCAAACAGCAGACCATGTCTGTCTATGATAAAGAACTGTTGGCCATACTATTTGCAGTCAAACAGTGGCACTATTATTTGATCTCTAATCATTTCATTATCAAGACTGATCAGAAAAGTTTGAAGTTTTTACTGGATCAAAAGATTACGACTCCCCTGCAACATTCTTGGATGGTGAAGTTAATGCATTATGATTTTGAGATTCAGTACAAGAAGGGAATTGACAATGTGGCTGTTGATGCTCTTTCTAGAGTACAAGGTTATTCTCTATACACATTATCTATTTCTTCTTTTGAACCACTGCTGTTAAGAAGAATTAAAGGGTTGTGGGAAACTGATGATAACCTCAAAAGTATCATTAGTAAACTTAAACAAGGGGAGCAAATGGGTCAATATAGCTGGGATCAAGACTTGTTGAAAAGGAAGGGAAGGATAGTAATTGGGCAGGATGATCAACTGAGAAAGGATCTAATTGTTCATTGTCATGATTCAACTATGGGAGGTCATTCTGGTTATCATGCAACCCTACAAAGTTTGAGAGGGTTCTTTTATTGGAAGGGTCAGTCAAAAGCAGTTAGGGAATGGGTCAGGAATTGCAGCATTTGTCAACAGGTCAAGTATGAGACAGTGGCTTCACCTAGTTTAATCCAACCACTTCCCATTCCTACCTGTATCTTTTCAGATATTAGTATGGATTTTATAACAGGTTTACCCAAATCTAAGGGTAAAAATCTCATCTTTGTGGTAGTGGACATACTCACCAAGTATGCCCACTTTATTGGTATGACTCATCCAATCTCTGCATGTTCAGTGGCAAGAGCTTTTGTAGATAATGTATATAAGCTCCATGGGTGGCCCACTACTATTGTATCAGATAGGGATTCGATATTCTTGAGTAACTTTTGGCAAGAATTCACTAGGATCTAAGGTATTTCTGTTAACATGTCCACTGCCTACCATCCTCAGACAGATGGCCAAACGGAAGTGGTCAACAGGTGTTTGGAGACTTATATAAGGTGTATGGTGCTTCACTATGCTGACTCTTAGGCCAATTGGCTGTCATTGGCTGAATGGTGGTATAACACTAACTATCACTCCTCTATTAAGTCTACACCTTTTCAGGCTTTGTATGGCATTCCTCCTCCCATCCATGTCCCTTATGTGCATAGAGATACTAAAGTAGCTGCTTTGGATGAGGAATTATGTTCAAGAGAGGAGGCTATTAATATTCTGAGAAGCACCTTGCAGATGGCACAGAATAGACTTAAACAGCAGGCTAATAAGAAGAGAAGTGACAGACAGTTTAAAGAAGGTTCTTGGGTGTTTCTTAAATTGAGACCATACATACAAACATCTTTAAGAGGGTCTGAGTTCAATAAGTTCTCACCTAAGTATTATGGACCATTTTTAATCGTGGGAAAGGTAGGAGAAGTTGCTTATAAGTTGGAGTTGCCACCTGATTCTCAGTTACATCCTGTGTTTCATGTGTCCCTTTTAAAGGCTGCAAGTGGCGCTCCAATCAATGTCACTCCAATTCCCAGAGTTCCTCGGTTTTCCTTGTAGCCTGCTAGAGTTGTGGATCAAAGGGTTATTAAGAGGGGTAACAAAGTTGTGTCTCAGGTTTTAGTACAGTGGATGGGCCAATCTTTGGTGGATGCAACATAGGAGATCAAGCATGACTTCCAGCTTCGATTTCCAGATTCTGGAGCGTGATTAATTGTTGTTGTATTGTTGTTTTGAAATTGTTGTTATTACTTCCTTGTGGACAAGGAATTTGTAATAAGGGGGGGGGGTTGATATGTTAGTAATATCCACTGATTAATATGTTAGTAATATCCACTGTTATGTAGTTATATCAGTGGATAGCTAGTAAGCAGTGGATAGTTAGTAAAGGGGGTTATTAGTGGATAGTTAGTATATCAGTAGTTAGTTAATACAACAGTGGATAGGATAAGGGGGTTAATTGTAAAGTACGATAGTGTAAGGGTTGTATTGTATTGTAAACAATTGTTGAAAAGTAGTTATAAAGGTAGTTACAGGCTAACCGATTGGTAGCTTGGTTTTGGGGTTTCTCTCTCTCTCTAGTTTCTCTCTATAAAATTCAGCTCTTATCAAATTGTGAATGTAGAGGTGTTAAAATCACCATTTAGGTTATGTTTTATGAATAAGTTCAAGTAATTTGGTGATTTAAGGTGAAACCCATAATGGTGAGTGAAGGTGGCGACTTGGGTGTTCTACCCATGTCCAAATCCTTGTTTGATGTACTTGTTCCTAGCTTGAATCTATGTTAGTTGATGTCAATTGATGATAATAATTACCAGGGTGCTTAGACTTGGTGAAAATCCTAGTGAAAACTACAAGTTTTAAAGGGTTAAGAACCATCTTGACATGTTAAAGAATCATGTGTTAAATGGTTGCACATTAAGTGTTTGATAAAATGCCTACATGAAACTTGAATTGATTCAAGTTTGTGTTAAAAAGTTAGTAAATTCGTCACTTTTGACAGCCTTAGATAGTCATCCTGTAAAGGCCGTATCTCATTCGTTATTAGGAGTTAGACAACGAGCCTTATATCGTTGAAAATGTTGTTTCGCATATTACATTTCATATTTGGTCATAAGAGGCTGGTTATAAGATTTAGTGGGTCAAAAGAGCATGAAAAGTTAGTAAATTCGTCACTTTTGACAGCCCTAGATAGTCATCTTGTAAAGGCCGTATCTCATTCGTTATTAGGAGTTAGACAACGAGCCTTATATCGTTGAAAAGGTTGTTTCGCATATTACATTTCATAATTGGTCATAAGAGGCTGGTTATAAGATTTGGTGGGTCAAAACAGCATGAAAAGTTAGTAAATTCGTCACTTTTGACAGCCCTAGATAGTCATCTTGTAAAGGTCGTATCTCATTCGTTATTAGGAGTTAGACAACGAGCCTTATATCGTTGAAAAGGTTGTTTCGCATATTACATTTCATATTCGGTCATAAGAGGCTGGTTATGAGAGTTAGTGGGTCAAAACAGCATGAAAAGTTAGTAAATTCGTTTTGACAGCAAGCTGTTTACACATAATTTAGTTTCTGACCTGATCTTTCAAAAATCGTATAAAATCATAGAAAAATCGTATGGAGGTGTTCTTTATATGCCTGGAAAGGTATTTAAATGAAGCACAATTCTTATTTGAAAGTCGAAGTCAGATTATGTGATTAAAAAGGGGGAAAGTGACCCCGAACAGCTGCTGCGTGAAAAATGCAGCAATGAAAATAATGTGTTTTATGAACTTAAAACATATGATTTTCTAGTTACCAATTTACTAAACACTAAATATTGCTTCGGGTGAATGTTTACAGTTGTTAAGGTGTGTTTAAAGCGTTTGTATGTAATAGTTGGAAGATATACTTATCTATAAGTGGTTTGACTTCTAAAAGTCAAGCTGACCCAAAACTAGTATCTTAATAAATGTGGTAATAAAAATCTATAAGGTCTAATTATTATGATATTAGATGGCTAAACTAATCATCTTATGGATATGATGTAATAGCTTGACTCTTGACAAGCTATATGGGATCTTGGAGAAGAATGGGTTAAACGGATCAAGTACGCAAAGAAGCTCTAAAGGACACAAAGTAAGTAAAGCTTACATCTTTTGTAGAATATGAATTTGTTTTTATGAACTATAAATACGATAAAATCGAAATGTGGTTTCCGACGCGATATGATACATGTCGGAGTAGATATAAACGATAAAAACCATGGTTAATAGTAAAAAGGGGCAAATTGGTAATTTAGTCATGAATGACTAAGATTTAATGAGTTTTCGTTAAGGTTACCTTATAGTGTAACTAATAAAAGAAATAGCGGGGTAAAATCCGAAATGGGTCGGATGCGTGAATTTGAAATTAAAATATAAAGTTTTATAAACATCAATATTTGGTCAGTTAGACCACACGGGTCAAATGGTAGTGATAATACCATTTGAAAAATTCAACTAATGTTTGGTTGGCAAGTCACTTGTTCATAGGAGCGAATAGCAATTTGGATAATTGCGTCGCCATAAAGTTTTGGCTAATAAAGCGAGGTATAAAAACGGGTCTATGCGTTGACTCGAGCCAGGTACGCGACGAAACGTTTTGTTGTTGTTAATTGTTAATACGTAAATCTTATACATTGATGATATATGAAAGTTCGAGATGTAAAAATGTTTGATTTGTCTATAATAAGGATTTATGATAGACAAATCAACGAGTTGAGTAATAATAGGCGCAAACCGGGTAAATGGGTGCACAATTCCATAAGTACTAAGCCCGGGGTTACGGGTAAAAAAACATTAAAAACACAAGCCGGTAGTCGAAGCGAGAATGCGAGTACATTAAAGGATTTGGGGACGGGTTGTCAAATTGAGCATTTAGTCCCATGCATAGGAATGTGATTGAAATAGTATTTATTGCTTATTAGCGAACTAATCTTGTGTATGTGTTTATACAGTTTAAATCAGTTGAAGTAATAAGTTACTAAACCATTGTCTTGAGTATGAAATGAGAATGCAGGTATTCTTTTAACGTCGTTATCTGGGTTAAAGAATTTGGAATGCACGAATGTACACGGAAAGCTTATTCGTGGGGATTAGTATGGGAAGAAGGAATGCGGACTGGCTATTGATTACGTATTTCTAGTTTAGGAATGATGTCATTGTATCTAACCGATGTATATGTATGTGGTGAATGCTGGTGGCGTGGACTTAGCATCATTACGAAGAAAAGAAGGTTTGAAGATCGAGTCAAGAGCGAGGGTTGTTCGGGAAGGATCGGTCACATAATTTGACAAAAAAAATATATAGGTCTTGAAGTATTAATATAACGGGACGTGGTAAATCCTTTTTAATGGGTGTATGAATTTTTGTAGTTGAACCTTCCTGTAAGTATTATGTCTAGTAAAGAACGAAATTTTTGGGCTCTTATTTTCCGCTGTGTCGTATTTTAAGTTATTACACGTTAGTCTTACAGGGAATTGTTCTTATTACGAACGGGTCGTGCCCGAATTTTGTTAAATAATAGTATGATAATAGTCCCTTTTGGAATATGAAATTTGGGCGTTACAAGTTGGTATCAGAGCCCTGGTTTGAGGGAAATCAAGTATGAGGAGGCAAATACTTGAACTCAAACCTGCGTGCTCTTGTAACCTCGAACCCGTACAATCCAAGACTCGTTCAAGATCTAAAGGTAGAAGCGAATGTAAATGTGTACTTAAGTATGTTTTTTACACCCCAACCGATGGCGGAATCATCGGGGCATGGCACTGAGCGAAACAGATTGTCCAGAAGTTTCCATAACAACTATCATTACCATTTAATTTAAGTTAACATGTCCCATACCATGTCTCAAATAGTAAACAAATTATTACAGATAAACATCAAGACAAATATCCTGTTCCGACAACTCAGATTCAAACAAAATAGTTTATTTATTGGTTTCTAGGACCCCATTTCCTAGCTTCGATTTCATCACAGCGCAGAGAGCATCCTAGACCTTTCCTAGCCTCAAGTTCACAGCATGCTAAGCATGTAAACTTCCTAAGCACCTGTCACATACGTTAAAATAAAGTCAATACATAAAATGTAAAGGTGAGCATACAAGTTTGATAATAGCATATAGAGTTCGAATTCGTTTACGCATAACCAGCACGTACACATAGTGAAATGAAGCACGTTAGTTATCGACATAGATCCATCGATACCAATGACTGCGGTTTGACTGCCCGAGGCAGTTCGCAATACATGATTACCACTGTAACCCATGCAAGTAAAAGATCCTTAACAACCCCCGTGTGAACAGGTGCTGAGTCCAAACTATAGTACTATCGTTGCTAAGGCAGGTAGACAGCATTCCATGTGTAAACATAATAAACAAGCATTCATAAGCCACGTATAACATGCATTAACGGTTAGCGTTCAAATAGTTTGAGTAGTGTGGTAATTGTAGTTTGTATATTCGTAACGTATGTAACACCCAAAAGTGCTAAAAGCGAAAAGGGATCGAGTATACTCACAGTGATTTATGGATTGAAGGGAGCGCTTAGCGAATACGGTTAGCCTGAATAGATTCGGTAGCATAACGATAATTGAAACGTAAAACAGGACACAAGTATTGAGGAGTCGGACAGCTGGTCGATGGGACGGCAGTTCGATCGGCCGGCTGACCGTTCGGCTGACAGTCCGTACGGTCTGCTGTTCGGTCGGTCGGTAGGCCGATCGGATGGCTGTACGAGTGGATTGTTCCTTCCTTTGAGAAGGATGTGTTTGTGTATAATGGCTTGACCTTTGAAGTTTTCGTTGTAGCATTTTGAAAACATTGAAGTACCTTTGCCTTTCAGGTCGGTCGATCGAACGGCTATTCGATCGGCCGGCAGCCCGATCGGGTAGGCATTCAACAGAATTTCAAGGTTTAGCCTTTGAATCGGATAGGTGTTCGATCGGTTGGCAAGTCAACAATAGTCAACTACTTTAATGAATTGCAAGGTATTGTTCAGTGGATCGGATGGTTGATCGATCGAGCAGCATAACTGCTGTTCGATCGGACAACAGGGCGTCACCTGATCGGACGGCAGTTCGATCGGGTGGCACTTCTAGTGCATTGAACATGTTGAAAATTGATTAAGTATTGAAGCATAGTATCTCATGATCCGAAGAGTAATCCGATCGAACAGTAGTTCGATCGAACAACAGCTCGTTCAACACCATTCTTCAAAACAAGTTGATTATGTGGGACCATGTACTAGCCGATCGGCTGGCCAGTCGATCGGCTGACTATCCGATCGGTTGGCCGTCCGTTCGGGCAGCAGTCCGATCGGTTAGCATCCTGACCTGATCAGCCTTGCGTCTAACACTTTGGTTGTTCTGTTTGTTTGTCGTTTTATCGAGGTATTTTTGACAGCGAGTAAAAACATAGATGCCTCGTTCTTACTTGGTTTCCCGGGTCGGACAGGAATCACCCAAATCCGGTCGGTGGTCTGTTCGGAACGAAGTTTAACATTTAACTCGGAGTCGGTTAACCTCGTGGATAGAATCCAGATCTTGAGCCGTATAACCACTGAAGTGATTTGTAACCCGGCTCAGGTTCCGTTTCTACTGGTTCGAGTGACAAGAGTTGAAGAAAGTTGGGAAAATCCATCCTTCAATCCTTTTCACCATGTATATGTTCAGATCTATAAAAGATCCTTGTTTGTTTATGTGGAAATCGGCTAGATCCAAGTTATTCTTGGTGGATTGAGGCCAAAACATGAAGTTCTTCAAGAACCCATGATGACATCATCCTAGAACACTTGATTCTTGATGATTTCACGGTTAAAAGTTTAGATTTGAAAGATAGAAAGGTGTAGGAGTGTGTATAGATCAAGAAAGTACAAGATTTAGGACGAAAACTTACCAGAATCGAGAGAAATCTGAGAAAAGGCGAGTTGTGCGTGCTGGTCGAACAGAGGTTTCCAAAAGTGGAAAGAATGACAATGACAGGGGTATTTATAGGATGACAAAAGAGGAAAGGGCTGGCCGATCGGCTGGCAGCTCGATCGGACAGCCTGTCCGATCGGACAGCCTGTCCGATCGGACAGCCTGTCCGATCGGACAGCAGTCCGTTCGGCTGGCTGTTCGATCGGCTGGGAGCCTGATCGATCGGTTGCACCTTTTGAGTGTTTCGCGCGACGACTTTCGATATTTCGATTATGATTGCGCGCGGCTCGATTCGATAGGGTTTCCTAGTCAAATTACTTTCAGTCTCAACTACTTCGTAGCTAGCGTAATCTCTTTTCCACCATCTATCCTGGTTCGATTTGTGATTCGAGTTCGAGTTCGATTGCATTAGAGTTAGATTTCGAGTTCGATTGAGTTCGCTTGATTATCACAACATATCATAAATAAACATGCACAGTTAACACGTAAGGCACACACACACGTATAATAATAAGTAAAAATACGTAGCTCGAGTTGCGAATTGATGTCGATTCGTTTAACTTAGCCTGATTGTTAGTTGATTAACTTTATCGCATTGTTACTTCCTATAGTTCTCAGTCGTAGGTCGATTGAAATACGATTAATACTCATCGATTATTGCAATTAACAACACTTACTCCACATAATATAACTAAAAGAAAGACATTTCTACAAGTCAAGTTGCGCGAAAATCGGTCGTTGACTTTGACCTTGACTTTGACTTTCACTTACGAAAACACGGGGTGTTACAGCCTCCCCTTGTTTAGGGAATTTCGTCCCGAAATTAAGCTGGAAGCTGCTACAACCGCCATGAATCACGTGAGGACTTTCTCTATCTAGACTTTCTCCTGGAACAACTGCGGGTACTTTGCCTTCATGTCACTTTCGAGTTCCCAAGTGAACTATGCGCCTCGTTTGCCTTCCCATTGGACCTTCACAATAGGAATGCGTGAGCGCCTGAGCTGCTTGGTTTGGAGATCCATGATTTCGACAGGCTTTTCCACGAAGTGTAATGTTTCGTTCACTTGTAGATCGTCTAGAGAGACATGTAAATCGTGGTCGGCTATGCACTTTCGGAGGTTTGACACGTGGAAAGTCGGGTGGACGTTGCTAAGTTCCTCCGGTAATTCGAGTCTGTAGGCGACTTTTTCGATCCTTTCTAGAATCTTAAAAGGTCCAACATATCGAGGCGCGAGTTTCCATTTCTTGCCGAATCGGACTACACCCTTCCAAGGTGATACCTTTAGGAGTACGTAGTCACCAACGCCAAATTCACGGGGCTTGCGCTTTTTATCGGCGTAAACTTTCTGTCGATCCCGAGCTTTCACCAGGTTGTCTCGGATTTGGAAAATTTTGTCTGTCGTTTCTTGTAATAGCTCAGGACCGGTTAGTTGCGAATGACCGATCTCGTGCCACACAATAGGCGACCGACATCTTCTTCCGTATAATGCCTCGAACGGTGCCATCTCGATGCTAGAATGATAGCTATTGTTATACGAGAATTCGACTAATGGCAGGTGTTTATCCCAATTACCACCGAAGTCTAGAACACACGAACGGAGCATGTCTTCAAGAGTACGGATCGTTCTTTCAGTCTGACCGTCGGTTTGTGGGTGGAAAGCAGTACTTAGATTAAGCATTGTACCGAGTGCCATTTGAAACGTTTCCCACAATCGCGAAGTAAACCGAGCATCACGATCAGAGATGATGTCACGAGGCGTCCCATGATTACAAATGATCTCGTCGGTGTAGATTCGGGCTAATCGTTCTACCTTGTAGTCTTCTCGTATGGGCAGAAAGTGAGCTGATTTAGTTAATTGGTCGACCATAACCCATATGCTGTCGTGACCTGATGACGTGGGTGGAAGCTTGGTTATAAAGTCCATGGCTATACTTTCCCACTTCCACATGGGAATTGGTGGTTGTTCGAGCAAGCCAGGGGGTCTTTGGTGTTCGGCCTTGATCCTAGCACAAGTTAGGCATTTTCTGACGTAGAGAGCGATATCCCTTTTCATACCCGGCCACCAGTACTTATAACGAAGGTCCTGGTACATTTTGTCGGCACCGGGGTGAATAGAATACCAAGATTTATGGGCTTCGTCCATCAGAATTTGTCGCAAATTGGTTCTCTTGGGAATCCAAATTCGGTCTAAAAAGTGTAATATCCCATTTGATTTGCTCACAAGCTGGGCTCTGTCGTGGTAGATTCTTTCTTTCTTCAGGGTGCGTTCGTTGAAACATGCATGTTGAGCGTCGCGAATGAGAGTTTCGAAGTTGTGCTGGGCTTGAACATTACGAGTGCTAAGCAGGTAGCTCCGTCTGCTAAGTGCGTCGGCAACAACATTTGCTTTGCCTGGGTGATAACGAATCTCACAGTCGTAATCGTTGAGAAGTTCTACCCATCGGCGTTGACGCATATTAAGTTCCTTCTGATTAAAGATATGCTGTAGGCTCCTATGATCGGTGAAGATCGTACACTTGGTACCATACAGGTAGTGTCGCCAAATCTTTAATGCAAAAACAACCGCGCCTAGCTCGAGATCGTGGGTTTTATAGTTCTTCTCGTGGATTTTGAGCTGACGAGATGCGTAAGCTATGACCTTGTCCCGTTGCATGAGAACACAACCGAGACCAAGGTTGGAAGTATCACAGTATACAATGAAATCATTGTTTCCGTCGGGCAATGTGAGAACAGGAGCATTGCAAAGCATGTGCTTAAGGGTTCGAAAGGCAGTCTCTTGTTTAGCTCTCCAAACAAAAGGCTTGGCTTTATGAGTAAGAGAGGTAAGCGGTACAGCGATCTTTGAGAATCCCTCGATAAATCGTCGATAATAGCCCGCTAGTCCGAGAAAAGAACGGACTTCGGACAGGTTCTTAGGCGTAACCCAGCTCTTAACAGCTTCAATCTTCGCAGGATCGACGTGAATGCCCTGACTATTAACAATGTGACCCAGAAATTGAACTTCCTCCAACCAGAATTCGCACTTGGAGAACTTGGCATAGAGATGGTTCCCCTGGAGTAACTCGAGAACCAAACGTAGATGTTGCGCGTGTTCGGCTTTCGATTTGGAATAGATCAAGACGTCGTCGATGAACACGATGACGAAACGGTCGAGATATGGTTTACACACGCGATTCATCAGATCCATGAAGACTGCTGGTGCGTTGGTTAAACCAAACGGCATGACAACGAATTCGTAATGGCTGTATCGAGTACGAAACGCGGTTTTGGGTATATCCTCTTCTTGTATACGCAGTTGGTGATATCCTGAACATAGATCGATCTTCGAAAAACACGTAGCGCCTTGTAGTTGATCAAACAAATCGTCGATGCGAGGTAGGGGATAGCGGTTCTTGATAGTTAACTTATTCAATTCCCGATAGTCGATGCACATCCTGAACGACCCGTCCTTCTTTTTGACGAAGAGGACTGGCACGCCCCAAGGAGAGGTGCTCGGGCGAATGAAGCCTTTCTCAAGTAATTCCTGGAGTTGGGTTGAGAGTTCACGCATTTCGGATGGCGCGAGTCGATAAGGTGCTTTGGCAATAGGATTGGCTCCCGGAATGAGATCGATACGAAAGTCGATATCACGTCTTGGAGGTAATCCGGGAAGGTCCTCTGGAAAAACATTAGGAAATTCTCGAACCACGGGAACGTCTTTCACTTCCTTCTTCTCTTTCTTTTCCTTCTCCGCTACTACAATGTTTGCCAAGAAAGCCCTGTATTCCTTGCGGAGATACTTGATGGCTTGGATACATGACATAAGCTTGAGCCCCTTTGAAGTAGTATCGCCATATACACACAATAAGTCACCATTCGCGAGCGAAAATCGGATCATCTTGTCGAAGCATACAACTTCAGCATGGTTTTCTTGAAGAAAGTCCATGCCTATTATGACGTCAAAGCTTCCGAGTTGCATCGGAATAAGGTCGGTCGAAAAGATGTGATTGTTGAGCTCAAGAGTACAATCACGGAGAACAGAATTGACAGTGACGGTTCTTCTAGTAGCGACTTCCACATCGAATATCGAGGAGAGTTGGGAACGTTTACGACTAAGGAGTTTCTCAAATTCGAGTGACACAAAGCAATTATCGGCTCCGGTATCAAACAAACATGAAGCATAAATACCATTCACAAGGAACGTACCATTGACCACGTTGTTGTCGGCCTGGGCTTGACGCACGTTGAGGTTGAAAGTTCTGGCGCGTGCGGCCTGTTGTTGCTGCTGTTGTTGTTGCTGCTGTTGTGGCTGCTGTTGCTGAGGCTCTTGTTTCACATCCCTGTTCGGGCACATGTTGGCGAAATGGTTCGGGTCGCCACATGCGAAGCAGGCTCTGGCTTTGACTGCGGGTGCCGGAGGAGCTTGTTGACCCTGTGGGGCAGTGAGTAGAGCTTGGTTGGCAGGAGCTTGACGAATACGGCAATTGGCAGTAAAATGGCCGTACACATTGCAATGAGCACAAAAGCGGCATTGAATGGCAGTCGGGTGGTGGTAGGTGCAAGTAGGGCAGAGCGGGTGTGGTCCAGTGTATGCATGCTTGGCAGGCAGTGCATTGGCCACAGGCGCCGCCACTTGACGTTGTTGGGCAGGTACAGCTTGAATCGGTGCAGCAGTGATCGCACAATTCTTGTTGGTGGAGCTGTTCTTTCTTTTGTTCTTCCTCTTGTTGCTTGATGAGGTGGGTTCAGCAGTTGGTGTGGCAGCGGTAGCTTGATGCAGATGCTTCGAAGTCTTATCCCAGACACCGGCCTTAACCCGCTTGTCATTGATCTCAGCGGCTAGCAGATAGGTTTCCTCGATCGTCGTAGTCTTAGCCGCTTGCACGAAATCAGCAACGCAGTCGGGCAAAGCTCGGATGTACTTCTTGATTGTCATGTCGGGAGTCTTGACTTGATCGGGACATATAATGCTGAGTTGTTTGAAACGAGCAGTGAGACCAGCATTGTCACCATCCTTCTGCTGTATGTGCCAAAATTCATCTTCCAGCTTTTGACGTTCGTGAGGAGGGCAGAATTCCACTAGCATAACCTCCTTGAGCTCGTCCCACGACAGACCGTAGGCTGCATCGTTCCCTCGCTTGTTCCTCTCGGCCGTCCACCAGTCTAGTGCCCGGGACTGGAAAACGCCGGTAGCATTTAGAGTTCGAAGGTCATCAGGGCAACTACTTTGTCGCAGAGTAACCTCAATGGAATCAAACCAGTGAAATAGTGCAGTAGGACCTCCTTCGCCAGTGAATTCTTTTGGCCCACACGACTTGAATTGCTTGAAACTGAAAGGCCTTGTGGAAGCCTTAGGAGCGTCGGTTCTCGATTCCTCGGATGATTTGCTGACATTCTCATAAACATCGCTCACAGCTTTTGCCACACTATTGGCGATGATGGAAGCAAGGCGTTTGTCCCTCTTTTCCTGACGAGAGAGTGCATGACGGGATCCAGACGACATGGTCTGCAACAGACATCGTCACAGGACTCATCACATTGTATTCGAATCTCACCTCACACGTCTACTACCACTACTAAAGCTCAGTAACACGTACCGGGTAAACACATAGCCTTATAACTACGCAAGTCACATAACCACTTAATCACGTAACCACATAAACACTTAGAGCACAAATCACATAATCACGTAGATCACATAATCACGCAATTTCCTAAGCATGTAGAGCAAAGAAACAAGGAAACACATACGCATCTAGTCACTAGAGGCAGTTAGAAAACAGAAACCTAGGTCTGGAGAAAGAAGCTAGAGAGAGAAAGGGGTAAGGTGATTCATGGTTCTTGTACGATTTCAATTATGTCAATAGAATCACTGATTATGGTACGTTCTTGTGTGTTCGGTTACGCACGTTCACGGATTTCGCATGTCGAACGTGTCGTTACGCAATCGTTTGGAGTCAAAATAAGCACAAAATCACAAGATGCAGTGCGAGTCGTGTGTGTCGATCGAAGTAAAACAAAAATCGAGTAAATCCCAAAGTTTAAACACATAAACAGGAAAGCACGTAAATAGGCACATAAAATTGATGAAACATCAGAGTCTGCAGTTGCGGACTCAAAATCGAAATTCATAAAAATCGAGGAATAGATTGTCTGCGGCTAGTAGACTTCGACTACCCAAGGTGGTTCAACTATTCTCAAGGACTTGTCATCCTTGTCTGACCCACAGAACTGTGCTTTTGCCTCGATTCTTGGGCATTTGGCACCTTTTCCGTTAGTCATATCAAGATTTCAGGTCATTGGAGTCCGTCAAGGCCTTGGTGAGAGTTTTGTAAAATGTGCAGAACAAGTTGTCAAGGTTAGGGTTTCACCCCTGGCTTAACAACTTCGTTCTTGTTTTGATAAGATTGAGGAGATTATTCATCAAAATATGGATTTCACTCCTGATTTGGCATAATTCTCCTCGTTTGTCGTTAAAATACGGGTTGATTAAGCAACTTTAGTCGAGAGTTTGCGGTTTTCACACCTATTCTTGACCTTATTGCCTACTCATAGTTGGAAAAATCCGAGTGTAGTGATAGCGTAGAATAAGCGAGAATAACGAGGAAATAAGCTCGTACATAATCCCTACTGGTTATGTACAAGTCGGTCTGCTGGTTCTTAACTATAGTCTAGGTATCTAAGACTTTGACCCGGACTAGGTCGAGTCTTGCCTAGTTCCCTATAGTTATGGCTCTGATACCAATCTGTCACACCCCAACCGATGACGGAATCATCGGGGCATGGCACTGAGCGAAACAGATTGTCCAGAAGTTTCCATAACAACTATCATTACCATTTAATTTAAGTTAACATGTCCCATACCACGTCTCAAATAGTAAACAAATTATTACAGATAAACATCAAGACAAATATCCTGTTCCGACAACTCAGATTCAAACAAAATAGTTTATTTATTGGTTTCTAGGACCCCATTTCCTAGCTTTGATTTCATCACAGCGCAGAGAGCATCCTAGACCATTCCTAGCCTCAAGTTCACAGCATGCTAAGCATGTAAACTTCCTAAGCACCTGTCACATACGTTAAAATAAAGTCAATACATAAAATTTAAAGGTGAGCATACAAGTTTGATAATAGCATATAGAGTTCGAATTCGTTTACGCATAACCAGCACGTACACATAGTGAAATGAAGCACGTTAGTTATCGACATAGATCCATCGATATCAATGACTGCGGTTTGACTGCCCAAGGCAGTTCGCAATACATGATTACTGTAACACCTCAAAAATTCGGGTTAAATATTAAAACGACACGTGTCAAGTACGACAAAACGCGTTGTAAAAACCGGATTTAAGAAAGATGTTTGACAGGATTTAAAAGTGTCGTTATGTTAACTTTTGCACCTCTGAACGACCTCGTTATAAATCCCAAGACTCAAATTTTATTAAAAACATCTCATACATGATCCAAATTTCAGTAAATAATAGCATTGAATGACCTATGATTAAAGTGGTGGACTCCTACGAAGAAAAGAATGGTAAACCTTCATTTTCGGTACTTGTTTTTGGATTCAAAACAAACAAACTCAAATGGTAGGGTATCCAACAGTTAAAGACCAATATTGGAGGCCCCAAATTGATAAAACAATGCCCCAAACTCGGAAAAGAGGTTGCCCTTTCGAACCTTCAACAAACAACAACATTTCAGCATCTGAGAAGGGGTAGCGCACCGCTACCATATACATGTAACGGTGCGCTACCATGTCCCCAGCACCAGAAAACAGGTTGTTGCCTGTTATGCGCGATTTTGACCCACTAAACCGGTTTTCCTCACTTGTGGACGACCCCTAGACTTCCCTAGGCACTAGTAACAAGTGTTAATCAGTTGTGGAAGGATCCTAGACTTTGTTGTCAACTTGTTGTGGTGAGTGCAACAAGTATAAAAGGCCTTCAATGTTACACATTTTCCTCACAACTTCTCCTGCACTCTTGGATTGATTCTGGAGCTCAAGCTTGCTTCCTAGTGATCATATCTCGTGCATAGGACTTCAGTAAGTGTTCTAATCTTTCTCTAATTGCTTTTAGCTTAGTTAATTAGCTAAAAGTCAAACCGTCGTAATTACGGTTTGACTTCGAGATTAGTCAATAATGGCTCAGTCATATCTCGAATTGAAAGTAGTTATAGGTTGGTATTTATGTGGGTAATAAAACCTCAAAAGGGTTTCCCCTGATCACCATCCTAACCAGGTCAAATGTCGGGTCAAACGATTAATTAAAAAGTCAACATAATGCTTAAAATGTCATTTATGCATAATTAGCTATCTAGGACATATATAACCTGTTTGATACATTATTTAGGGATTTTTAAAGATTTTTAATTAATTTTAGGCTGAGCATAACTCGTAGTCGTAGGCTTAATTCGGTAATTGTCGGTTTTGCCCTTACGGGCCATAAAATGAGTTTTACACATCTAAACGATTCCAAACCTTTTGCTACTGATTAGTTATGATAAATAAATAATTTTAAGCCTTCTGGAAATATAAAAATATCAGATTTAAGTATCGAACCCGGTAATGGCCTTTAATCGCCTTATTTAGCGTTTTTAACGCATAGTATGTTTTAAAATCATATTGGACATACCCGGGTTGATGCCTACTGATATAAGAGGAAAATTATAATATTTTAACAGTAAGCAAAGGTTGATAAACTCATACTTCAGTTTTGAGCTTTTCGGCTTATGTGAAATGACCAAAATACCCCTACGGGGCCTAGTTTGGTTAAAAATGATAAATTTCACATACATGCTTTAACCTACTGATGTAACTTAACAAATTGAGTATATTTTCTGATTACATCAGACCTGTAACTCAGGTTTTCACTTAAACTCTTTTATAAACTTTTAAATGACCAAAATACCCCTACGGGGCCTAGTTTGTGTCTAAACACGTTTCGGGCATAACGAAAGACACCTTACTAATGTCACAACATATTTGAGACATAATTAACTTAGGAAACCTGTATATAGCTCTCATGACTACCCGTCACGCTTATTACGCGTACGGTTCGGTTTATGTAACAAGTTTACATAAATTAGCCGAAACGGGTCAAACCTTAACGGTTTTATCTCAAAATCCAGAATGTGAATAGTAAACCCATATTAAATAAGTCTTCAGACTTGTCGGGTCTAAATCACATTCTATCCGGTCTTCGCTTAATCGTGTGTACGAACCGTATCTTCGAAACTAGTCGGTCTAAGCTTAAGCTTAATTAAAGAACCGCTAGGATTCTAATAGGTTATATTTAACCTTCGTTCCAGATTAGGAGAACCGGTAAAAGATACTTGCTATTTGCTTATTGTGACTATACTTTGCATCAGGTAAATACTTTTAACTTATTTTCCCTATACGGGCTTGGGTTACGGTACATAGCGTACCGCTTGATCGGGCATCAAATCTCCACGCTTAGTGGGTAGTTGAATAATTTGATCGGCTCGTTTTAAACAGTCTTGTTTACTTTACAGCCTTTGGGGGGGTTAATGACCATGTCCCGGATATCCCTGGCATCATCTTACGAGATGGACACGACCTGAGCACGGGGTGTAGGCGTACTCCCGTGTATCACTCATTGAAGTGGTGTGTTTATTGATCTTTAACCCGGACTAGATCCGGGCTACTGAACGCATAAGTAACATGTAATTCGTTCACAAGATTATAATATTAAATAATTCTCCCAAGTTAAATAAAATGATTTATGCCACGTGCATCCAAACCAATTTTCAATCATTTTCCAAAAATGAGTCAGTTGAATGTATTTACCAGTGTAAACTGACGTATTTTCCCAAAAAGACTGAATGCAGGTACTAAACGAAATTTGGCTGGATTGTCTCCTAAGCATCAATAGAAGTCTCGCAAGCTTAGGATGCCAGAAGTCTGTTGAACCATAAATGTTATTTTGTTTCGATCCGTTCTGTGGATAAACACCGGATATTGTGACTTTGATTACAATAAATAAATTCGGTTGTATCTTATTTTTAAATTGCTTCCGCTGTGCATTATTATATTGTGTTGTTTGACTATTACGTTGCCAACCACGTCACGATACTCCCCCACCGGGCCCACCGGTGACACGTGGAAATCGGGGTGTGACAGGTTGGTATCAGAGCCAACACTGAGTGAATTAAACACTAGCATTTTGTGTTTAATCTCAGTTACACAATTGCACATATCTAAACCTTCGAGTCTAGACTTATAACTTAGGACAAATTCCACCTTTTTGGTATTTGCTTTGTCCTTTAAATTTTATATTTTGTTATTGTTATCTCATGCTACATTGACAGGAATAACAAGGATGCCTCCTAGATTCTTCCGAACACGAGGACGTGGAAAGGGGCCAGTCACCGCCCCCAACGATCATGAAGCTGGACCTTCACGAAGGCGAGCTCCATCCAACACCGAGAGTGACGACCCTCGGGAAAACCGAAGAAACCAGTACGAGCCTGCCAGACGGTCGGTTTCGCATACTTCCACACCTCCTGCTCTAAATCCTTATGAACCCAATAACCCTCAACTGTCCTACATACCACTTCAGAGATCCCTATCTCATCATTCATATGGAGACCCTACACCTGCTTTTCGGGGACAGTTTAACCCGGTTGGGTTCATACCAGAGCCCGTGGGTTTTAACCCACTGGGTCCAGAGGACCACTTTTCAGGAGATCACGCCGACGATATGGACGAGGATACGGACCCCGTCATGCCGGCAAGTGGTACTCCAAACCATCCGATCGAAATCTCCGACGGATCGTCCTTCCACGGATCACCCTACGGTGGTCCAGACAGTTTCCAAGCCCTGTTCGATCAACACCAGTAGTATTATACACCATCACACCACTCGTCGTCTCATGGGCAGCATCAGCAGCAGCAGTCTCAGCAGCAA
This sequence comes from Helianthus tuberosus, assembly GCA_030545235.1. Classification (NCBI taxonomy): domain Eukaryota; kingdom Viridiplantae; phylum Streptophyta; class Magnoliopsida; order Asterales; family Asteraceae; genus Helianthus; species Helianthus tuberosus. Next base: position 24,773 of record JARYGA010028368.1, on the reverse strand, counting down.
CAGGAGCCACAACCACAGCCGCATCATCAAGATTCATCCGAGGATCACCGGTTTGTGGCAGTTACGCCACCACCTCCACCGCCACCAGTTCAACCGGCACCTCCTCAACCGCCAAGGCGTAGGAGAACCGGTGCACGCATGTCGGTACGACCGGGGGGCTTCAATTTCAGTTCCCCACAACAGTCAAGTGCTAGTCACTACCCGCCATACCAGGAGGACCCACAAATGGGTGGACCCTCCAACCCTGCTGTACTACAGCCACCGCCAATGGGATTTGAAAACCCCATCCCGGCATATACGGGTGGCATGGGATACAACCCGTTTGAACCTCCAACGCATCACGACTATGGGTACGCGGAGGCTGATCCATACATGGTAGCAGCGAACTACAACACCCAAGGACCCTATGGGGATCCATGGGGGTTGAGTTACCCGACTCAGGGATACTCGATGCCTCCTAGACCCATCATCCGGGCTCAATCGCAGCCACCACGGTTTTCTCCTCCAGAAAGGGAGGAAATTCTTCATAGGTTGCAGCAAGTTGAACGGGAAGCTCACGAGGATCGTAGGGAAAGACAGACGTTCTTCCAAGGGTTGGTTAGTTTGATCAAGGGAAAGAACAAGAAGGATCGTTGAATCCTTCCACAATTATTTTCTCCTGTATTTATTGTTTGAACCCCTTCGTGAGTGTATTTGGTATGTTGCTTTTAGCCCCTGCGTGGGCATGCTTATTGTTTGAACCCCTATGTGGGTGTATTGTTAGTGTGAGTCCCTACGTGGACATGTATGATATTTAGCCCCTGCGTGGGCATGTGTGTTAATTAACCCCTACGTGGGTAAGTTGATAATTTGAAAGACCCGTTTAGGGCAAGTGTGTAATGCTTTGAATAAATTAATGGAATGTTATTTCTATGAATTTCATGATTGCCTTTTTGTGCATAAATAATTACAAATGAAATAAATAAATTAAAATCATTCCTTTTTAAATTAATCTGCCAATGTAATTATTTAAATTAAGGATCTTAAAGTGTGAAACCTAGCTTCGTGTCAATTATAAGACCGGGCCAAAATGGTAAGACCTGTTTAAAAAGATTCAAATTCCAGTTAACATCTTAAAACATGTTAACTCTCCTGGCAGAAATGATTCGTTACAATCACATGTCATTTTATATGTATAAGGACTCTTTAGAAGATTCCAACCCAATCATATGATCTCAGAATCATGGGGTTAAGATCATCAATTAAGATGATCATATTTTTACCATACGTAGTAATATGATGCCTGCGGGCCCCGCTCACTTTTATATGAGCCAAAAGACAGAGGTAGCTATGACTCCCTGTCTGATAAGGGTAATGAACTAGGTTCAAACCTTAAAAGTATTGATTCTCTGAAATCCTAGTTTACAATTTAAATTGTCCATGTGACTAAGCCTTATGTGCTAATATATATTGTTATTGTTTATATTTAGGATAAATTCTGATTGAAATCCTAAATTAATACGATTAATAAGTTAACCAAATATGGTCTCTGTTTACCATGGTTAACGAGTTACTCTAAGGAGAAATTCCATAATAAACTCCCAAATAAAATATTGTTCTTGTTTTCTTCAACAGCTCAATTCAAATGGCTGACTCAAATGAAATAAATAGCCATCCTGTGGAGCCGAATGAGAACGCCCAAATTACGTTAACGGGTGCTGAACTAAAAGCAATCATAGACGGCGCTATCACACAGGCTTTGGATAGACAGTATGAGGAATACAGTGGTACTCGAAGTAGGACCCACTCTGCATCACATTCAAAGTCCAGGACACATTCTGAGGCTCATAACAAGCCTCCTCCCAAAAAGAATGGACCCAAGAAAGACGGTGATGACCGTCAGTCCACCAACAATCAAAGTGTCCCATCTCAGCAAATAGTACTGCATCAAGGACCCCGTAACAAGGGTTGCACTTATAAGTACTTCGTGTCTTGTAAACCCAGGAATTTTACTTGGGAAAAAGGGGCCGTCGAATATATGACTTGGCTGGACGAAATGGACACGGTGGTGGATATCAGCGGGTGCGCTGAAAGGGATATAGTTAAGTTTGTGTCACAGTCCTTCAAGGGTGAAGCATTGGCATGGTGGAGATCTCTGATGGAGGCCTCCGGAAAGATCCCGTTGTATAGCATGTCGTGGGATCAATTCATTGCCTTGATCAAGGAAGACTTCTGCCCTCAACATGAGGTGGAGAAAATAGAATCTGACTTTCTATCGTTGGTGATGAAGAACCTCGACTGCCAAGCTTATCTGACAAGCTTCAATACACTGTCCCGGTTGGTTCCCTACCTGGTAACCCCGGAGCCAAAAAGAATCGCTCGCTTTATTGGTGGTTTGGAACCCGAGATCAAGTCTAGTGTAAAAGCTTCTCGGCCAGTTACCTTCAGGTCTGTAACTGACCTTTCCTTATCCCTCACTCTGGATGCGGTCCGGCAGAGATCGTAGAGGAATAAGGCGGCCGAGAAGAGGAAGCATGAAGATGATGGTTCGCGAAGGTGTAACACCCCAAAAACGGGTTTGGTAATCAAATCGCGTTAATACTAAAAGACGGGTAAAGCACCGTTGGTAGTAAAATTTACCCGACGAATATTAGGATTTAAATAAATAAACTTGATGTTAATTAAAAGAAGGGTAAATACTTTGAGGAAAACAAAGTATATAAAAGGCCCGAGTTGACGGGACTCGAAGTATAAAGGATAGGGAAACACCCCAAAGATATATAGGTTTCGTACATATATATTAAATATCGGTTATGAACAAGATAAAATAACTAGGAAGTAAATAACCTAATTAAATTACAAGTCTTGTAGTAATAAAGAAATTGGTTAAAATACACTCAATGTAACTTGGGTGAATTAGAGGGGCCATAAGGAACAAACTAGAAACAAGTTTTAATTAAATAAAACTCTCTACACCAAAACACACACCTTGAGTGTGTGTTCTGGTCAATGTCTTCCACAGGAGCAAAGGAGTTCCTTTGTTCAACCCTAACTTGCCTAAATCCAAGAAATTGAGAGGCCAAATCAGTCCCAAATCGAAATCCAAGCTCGTATTCATGAACACCTAGTTGAAAGGATCACAAGGTATGTAAAATTGTGACGTTTTGATCCATCTCAAATTCTAGGTTATTTGTAAGAAACTGAAATTGAGCTTGATTATGTCATGCATGAGTGAATCTTGAAATAATATGATGTCTAGGAGTAAACCCTAGTCAATAACATGTTAGATTGTTGGAAAAACTATGAGATTCATGATGATCCATTGATAAGCTAAGTGGGTTTTATGTTAATATGATGAACACTAGGAAATAGATTGTTGATCTAGTGTAAATTGACGATTTTGAAGTGAATTCAGAAATTATAGAAGTTAACCACTTTGTAAGATGGTTGATTTATGTGAAATTTGGGGTAAGAGATAAGCTAGAGACATGATAAATAAACATGTAAAATTCTGCCCTTAAGGTGTTCGTTGAAATGCCTCAAAGAAGGCTCGAAACTAGAATTTTGTAGTTAAAACACCTAGTTGTGATGTTTCGACTATTATGCAAAAAGTGATTAAAGAGAGTTCTAAATGTGTTAAACGCGATTAGAACTTTGGTTAAAACGGAGGTCTAAAGATAACGCCTACCGAGTAATTAAAGAGTGCTAAAACTAGTTGATAACTCGAAAATGCAAATTAGTATACTAATGGGCATTTGACTATTAAAAAGGTCAAACTGACCTATAATACGATAAATAGCAATTTTGATATGAAATGCATAAGGTGGAATAATCGTATTAGAGTATGATTAAACTAACCACCTTGAAAACGATGATGATAGTTTGACGCGTAACAAGCTAGGTGGAAGCTTGGAGTGAAAGCGGGTCAAACAAGTCAAGCATGGAAGAAAAGCGTAGCTCGGATGCAAGGTAAGTGAAACTTACATAATTGTGTAGATTACTTGTTCATTCTATACGTTATAGATGCAATAATGCTAATATTGAAAATATGGATTTCCGACGTGATTGATACGAGTCAGAACATATAAAGATGATAAAAACCATGGTTTATGGCAAAAAGGGCAAAACGGTAAATTAATTATGTAAAGACTAGGAAATTATGAATTTCCGTCAAAGTCACCTTGTAGTATAACCTAATAATGATAGAAAGGGTAAAATGGAAATTGGTCAAGTATTGACTAATGTAAACCGAAGCCTAAAGGAAACTTTTGGCGTAAGCCGAAACGGGTTGAAATTGCAAGAAAAGAAATTAAGAGAAAATGGGATTCGGTAATGAAATCCGGGACGGGATGGATGTATGAATTAGAAGTCAAAAACCATGTTTTTGATTTAATAGGCAACGTTGGGCATATAGGCCGAACGGGTCAAATGGTGGTGATAACACCATTTGACAATATCGACTAATGCGATTGTCAAGTCTTGTGTTAACAGGAGCGATTAGCGATTCGGTTAATTTCGCCCACACTAAATGTGATAATAAAAGCGAGGTATAAATTGGGTCTATATGTTGACCCTAGCCAGGTACGTATGCATACGATTATAGTTAACATACAAACTTGGTCAAATATGTAGTGAAAGCCCCTCGTAGTAAATGAGGGGCTAATGTTGACTAAAATGCCCTTGAAGGGTAAATTGAGCAAACAACTTATAAAGGTTGTTTAGGAACTTATCTTACGATCTTGTAACCTTTAGACGCGCATGAAAGTTGTAGACATAAACTTTCAAGAGTTAAATGCTTAAATTGTGTGTTGCCGCAAAAATAACACATCCGTAGGATTAAACTCGGAATAAATAGTCCATTTCGTTAAATCCACCACATTCATAGTTGTGGTGGAAGACTAGCTAATAACAAACTGGTGGAACTATGAGGTACATGAGAAATGAGCACCGTTCGTGCTAAAATGGTCGTAAATACCCTTAACGGGTCAAAATAAGATTTTAAACAAAAACGGGTAAATAATTGCGTAGAAACCCGTGTTCAGTACTTAATATGATTGACAATATTAGAATTTAAGGGTTCATGATGAATGGTGGTCAAACAAACATGTTTGTTTGATAATCACATAGTCGGGTCAAAAATTTTTGAAAAGATAATAAGCCGAAGGCTTAAAAGTCTCAATTTTATTTAATCCGGATGTCAGATCTTAACTCCATATGATGGAGAATTAAATTACAAACATGTAGGAAGAAACGGTAGGTCAAACGGATAAGCGGTTTGAAAGATACGAAAGATTTCGTGTCAAATTACGGCAAAATGGAAAGGCTGAACCCAGGGTCCACCGTAAATTACGGTCCCACCGTAATTTACGGTGGAGATGATTTATTTACGGTGAAGGTCTACTGTTTTACGGTAGAAAAGCTTGAACCCAGGTGCCACCGTAAATTACGGTCCCACCGTAATTTACGGTGGAGATATTTTTTTTTTATATATTTTGTTTAACAATTGAAAAAAAATCAATTGTTTTCCCGGACATCATTCGGACATGATTTAAACCCCGTATGACTAAATCATTTCATGTTATTGAAATGTAGGTACTTTAGGACGCCGGAAGACGATCAAGATCAGTGAAGAACCGAACACGATAAAGACACACGCTTCCGCACTTTGACACATTGTAAATTTTAAACAACGAATTCAACCACGTTATGTAGAATAACTTATGATTTGCAAAAGTTTTAATAAACCCGTATTCCCGATGTATATGATAGTGATTAATTACATGATTATCTTTCAAAATATACGTTAAACCTTGGTTTACAAGAACGGGTGTTACAGAAGGTCGAATAAGAAACACCGTGGGAACGGTGATAACAAAAAGGGATCTGAGTCGAGGAAGGATGGGCATAAGTCTGATGAGAAGCCCAGGTGTAAAATTTGCAAGAAGCAGCACTATGGAAAGTGCAGACTGGAGTCAAGCTCTCAGACTCAGTCAAAATCATTTGCTTGTGGAATTTGCAAGTCCACGGACCATAAAACCCTGGATTGCAAAAAGATAAAAGACGCAACGTGCTACCGTTGCAATGAGAAGGGGCACATCAAGACCAACTGCCCAAAATACAACAAGAAGCCTGAGGAGGCTAAGAAGACTAATGCCAGAGTCTTCAGAATGGACGCGAAAGAAGCTGTGCAGGACGATAACGTCATAACAGGTACTTTCCTTGTAAATGATGTCTTTGCAAGAGTACTTTTTGATTCAGGCGCAGATAAGTCTTTCGTAGATCATAAGTTTTGTAAATTGTTGAATTTACCTGTCAAAACCTTAAACGCAAACTATGAGGTAGAGTTAGCAGATGGTACCATAGAAACCGTCTCTACTGTATCAGAAGGATGTGTTATATCCATTAAGAACCATTCTTTTCCTCTGTCTCTACTTCCGTTTAAGTTAGCCGGTTTTGACATAGTTCTGGGTATGGACTGGTTATCTCATAACCAGGCCCAAATCGTCTGTAACATGAAGCAAGTAGTGATAAAGACTCCGTCTGGTGAGTCACTTACCATTCGGGGAGATACCCAGTATGGACTACCGGAGCACGTAACTATGCTCAAGGCTTCCAAGTGTTTGAAGAAGGGGTGTGTCATCTACATGGCACAGGTGATTATTGATGAGCCCAAACCGAAGATTGAAGACATCCCTGTCATTTCGGAATACCCAGAAGTGTTTCCTGAAGATCTACCTAGTTTGCCACCAGATAGACAAGTTGAATTCAGGATAGATATCATCCACGGAGCGGCACCAGTTGCTAGGGCACCATACAGATTGGCACCCACAGAAATGAAGGAGTTGCGGACACAGCTAGATGAATTGCTGGCTAAGGGTTTAATTCGACCTAGTTCATCTCCTTGGGGAGCGCCAATCCTGTTTGTCAAGAAGAAGGATGGGTCGATGCGTCTGTGCATCGACTATCGCGAGCTTAATAAAGTCACGATCAAGAATAGATATCCATTGCCCAGGATCGACGATTTGTTCGATCAGCTTCAAGGGGCAAGTTACTTCTCAAAGATTGATCTGAGGTCAGGCTACCATCAGTTGAAGGTTAAGGATGAAGACGTTCACAAGACTGCATTTAGGACTCGTTATGGTCACTACGAGTTCCTAGTGATGCCTTTTGGGCTCACTAATGCACCAGCCGCGTTCATGGATCTCATGAATCGCGTCTGCAAGCCTTACTTAGATAAATTTGTTATCGTCTTCATCGATGACATCCTTATTTACTCTAAGAATCAAGCTGACCACGAGAAACACCTTCGCTGTATTCTCAAACTCCTACGTCAGGAGAAGCTCTACGCCAAATTCTCTAAGTGTGAATTTTGGCTACGAGAAGTCCAATTTCTTGGACACGTGGTTAGTGAGCGTGGTATCCAGGTGGATCCCGCTAAAGTTGAAGCTGTTATGAATTGGCAAGAGCCAAAGACGCCTACGGAGATACGTAGTTTCCTGGGATTGGCAGGATATTACAGGCGTTTCATTGAAAACTTTTCAAGGATTGCTGCACCCCTAACCTCCTTAACTAAGAAAAAGATTAAGTTTATTTGGGGCCCTAAGCAGCAAGAATCCTTTGACATTCTGAAGCAAAAGTTGAGCAACGCCCCGGTGCTGACACTGCCAGATGGAATTGAAGACTTTGTGGTTTATTGTGATGCTTCGCACACTGGCATGGGGTGTGTGCTTATGCAGAAAGGCAAGGTGATTGCCTACGCATCAAGACAACTGAAAGTGCATGAAAAGAATTACACCACCCATGACTTGGAGTTGGGTGCCGTTGTATTCGCACTAAAGCTTTGGAGGCACTATCTTTATGGTATCAAATGTGTGATCTATTCTGATCACAAGAGCCTCCAACATCTGTTTAATCAGAAGGAATTAAACATGAGGCAACGCCGTTGGATGGAAACCTTGAATGACTATGATTGTGAAATCAAGTATCATCCCGGCAAAGCGAATGTAGTCGCTGACGCCTTGAGCAGAAAGGAAAGGGTTAAACCCATTCGAATCAATGCCAAGCGCATGGAAATAAAGAACAGTTTGATAGAAAGGGTGTTAGCTGCACAGAAGGAAGCTGTGTTGGAAGCTAACTATCCTAATGAAAAGTTAGGAGTAACTGAGGAGCAGTTAACTCTTAGCAAGGACGGAATTCTGCGATTAAATGGGCGAATATGGGTTCCAATTTTTGGGGGACTTCGTGATGTCATCCTCCAAGAAGCCCATAGTTCCAAATACTCCGTTCATCCTGGAGCTGATAAGATGTACCAGGATCTAAAGGCAAATTATTGGTGGATAGGCTTGAAAAAGTCTGTAGCCGCCCATGTAGCAAAATGCTTGACATGTGCGCAAGTCAAAGCCGAGCATCAGAAACCGTCAGGTTTGCTACAACAGCCTGAACTTCCTACGTGGAAGTGGGAAATGGTAACTATGGATTTTATTACCAAGTTACCCAAGACGAGAAAAGGCAATGATACAATATGGGTTATAGTTGACACACTGACTAAGTCAGCTCATTTTCTACCCATCAAGGAGACTTATAGCTCCGATATGTTAGCCCAGTTATACGTTGATAAGATTGTAGCCTTACATGGCATACCTGTAGCTATTATCTCTGATAGAGATACTAGGTACACGTCACATTTTTGGAAGAGCTTCCAGCAATCTTTGGGCACACGTTTGAACTTTAGTACGGCTTACCATCCTCAGACAGACGGTCAGAGTGAGCGTACTATTCAAACGTTGGAAGACATGCTGCGTGCATGTGCGATCGATTTGGGAGGTAGCTGGGATAAGAACCTACCATTGATCGAATTCTCCTACAACAATAGCTACCATACCAGCATAAAGGTTGCGCCTTTTGAGGCATTATACGGTAGAAAGTGTAGATCGCCTGTTTGTTGGGCGGAGGTTGGAGAAGTCCAGTTATCAGGACCAGAGATCGTGTTTGAAACGACGGACAAGATTGTCCAGATTCGTAACAATCTCCAAGCTGCCCGGGATAGGCAGAAGAGTTACGCTGATCCAAGTCGTAATGATTTTCACTTCGAAGTAGGTGACAAAGTCCTACTTAAAGTGTCACCCTGGAAAGGAGTGATGCGATTTGGTAAGAAAGGCAAACTAAGCCCGAGATACATAGGACCTTTCGAGGTTATCGAACGTGTTGGGTCAGTTGCCTATAAGTTGAACTTACCAGAAGAGCTCAGTGGAATTCACAATGTGTTCCACATCTGCAATCTGAAGAAGTGTTCCGCTGACGAATCACATGTCATGCCACATACAGATGTGCATATAGACGCGAGCTTAAAATTTGTGGAAAAACCTTTGTCGATTGAAGATCGACAGGTAAGAAAGCTTCGAAGGAAGCATATACCGTTTGTAAAGGTCAAATGGGATGCCCGTAGAGGTCCCGAATTCACGTGGGAGGTTGAATCCACCATGAAAGAAAAGTACCCTTACTTGTTTCAGTAAATATCGGGTCGAGATTTATTTTAAGGGGGTGAGGATGTAACACCTCGAAAATTCGGGTTAAATATTAAAACGACACGTGTCAAGTACGACAAAACGCGTTGTAAAAACCGGATTTAAGAAAGATGTTTGACAGGATTTAAAAGTGTCGTTATGTTAACTTTTGCACCTCTGAACGACCTCGTTATAAATCCCAAGACTCAAATTTTATTAAAAACATCTCATACATGATCCAAATTTCAGTAAATAATAGCATTGAATGACCTATGATTAAAGTGGTGGACTCCTACGAAGAAAAGAATGGTAAACCTTCATTTTCGGTACTTGTTTTTGGATTCAAAACAAACAAACTCAAATGGTAGGGTATCCAACAATTAAAGACCAATATTGGAGGCCCCAAATTGATAAAACAATGCCCCAAACTCGGAAAAGAGGTTGCCCTTTCGAACCTTCAACAAACAACAACATTTCAGCATCTGAGAAGGGGTAGCGCACCGCTACCATATACATGTAACGGTGCGCTACCATGTCCCCAGCACCAGAAAACAGGTTGTTGCCTGTTATGCGCGATTTTGACCCACTAAACCGGTTTTCCTCACTTGTGGACGACCCCTAGACTTCCCTAGGCACTAGTAACAAGTGTTAATCAGTTGTGGAAGGATCCTAGACTTTGTTGTCAACTTGTTGTGGTGAGTGCAACAAGTATAAAAGGCCTTCAATGTTACACATTTTCCTCACAACTTCTCCTGCACTCTTGGATTGATTCTGGAGCTCAAGCTTGCTTCCTAGTGATCATATCTCGTGCATAGGACTTCAGTAAGTGTTCTAATCTTTCTCTAATTGCTTTTAGCTTAGTTAATTAGCTAAAAGTCAAACCGTCGTAATTACGGTTTGACTTCGAGATTAGTCAATAATGGCTCAGTCATATCTCGAATTGAAAGTAGTTATAGGTTGGTATTTATGTGGGTAATAAAACCTCAAAAGGGTTTCCCCTGATCACCATCCTAACCAGGTCAAATGTCGGGTCAAACGATTAATTAAAAAGTCAACATAATGCTTAAAATGTCATTTATGCATAATTAGCTATCTAGGACATATATAACTTGTTTGATCATTGTTATAACTTAGTAATAAGTGTAAGAACATGTCCAAACCTGTTCAACCCGACTATTTCCTGCTTAGACCCGGTTCGGAACCGAAAGTCACATAGTTTGACTTTCACTTTGACTTTCAGTTCTGACCCGTTTAGGCATATTTTAGAAATGCCCTAGAGCTTTAATTGGACTAGGTTACATGTTAGAACAACCCTCTGTGATTATACACCTTGGTTCATTAGTTATCCAATTATTATGCATGTTTCCGTTAATTGCTCATATGTTGACCGATATGCCCTTATTACCTTAAAACGTGAATTATGAAAATGTAAAAGTGTAGAAACCTTTGTTACTGATATATAGACTTGCATGCAAAGTTTGACATCAGTTTGACTTGTAGATTAAGAGTTATGCTCATTATCGCAAAACTAATGCTTTATGTTAATAAAATGGCGTAATTAGCGTATAGCCCAGTTAAGCATACTTTTTGGTATCAAATCTTTTACCCACTGATGTGATACATTATTTAGGGATTTTTAAAGATTTTTAATTAATTTTAGGCTGAGCATAACTCGTAGTCGTAGGCTTAATTCGGTAATTGTCGGTTTTGCCCTTACGGGCCATAAAATGAGTTTTACACATCTAAACGATTCCAAACCTTTTGCTACTGATTAGTTATGATAAATAAATTATTTTAAGCCTTCTGGAAATATAAAAATATCAGATTTAAGTATCGAACCCGGTAATGGCCTTTAATCGCCTTATTTAGCGTTTTTAACGCATAGTATGTTTTAAAATCATATTGGACATACCCGGGTTGATACCTACTGATATAAGAGGCAAATTATAATATTTTAACAGTAAGCAAAGGTTGATAAACTCATACTTCAGTTTTGAGCTTTTCGGCTTATGTGAAATGACCAAAATACCCCTACGGGGCCTAGTTTGGTTAAAAATGATAAATTTCACATACATGCTTTAACCTACTGATGTAACTTAACAAATTGAGTATATTTGCTGATTACATCAGACCTGTAACTCAGGTTGTCACTTAAACTCTTTTATAAACTTTTAAATGACCAAAATACCCCTACGGGGCCTAGTTTGTGTCTAAACACGTTTCGGGCATAACGAAAGACACCTTAATAATGTCACAACATATTTGAGACATAATTAACTTAGGAAACCTGTATATAGCTCTCATGACTACCCGTCACGCTTATTACGCGTACGGTTCGGTTTATGTAACAAGTTTACATAAATTAGCCGAAACGGGTCAAACCTTAACGGTTTTATCTCAAAATCCAGAATGTGAATAGTAAACCCATATTAAATAAGTCTTCAGACTTGTCGAGTCTAAATCACATTCTATCCGGTCTTCGCTTAATCGTGTGTACGAACCGTATCTTCGAAACTTGTCGGTCTAAGCTTAAGCTTAATTAAAGAACCGCTAGGATTCTAATAGGTTATATTTAACCTTCGTTCTAGATTAGGAGAACCGGTAAAAGATACTTGCTATTTGCTTATTGTGACTATACTTTGCATCAGGTAAATACTTTTAACTTATTTTCCCTATACGGGCTTGGGTTACGGTACATAGCGTACCGCTTGATCGGGCATCAAATCTCCACGCTTAGTGGGTAGTTGAATAATTTGATCGGCTCGTTTTAAACAGTCTTGTTTACTTTACAGCCTTTGGGGGGGTTAATGACCATGTCCCGGATATCCCTGGCATCATCTTACGAGATGGCCACGACCTGAGCACGGGGTGTAGGCGTACTCCCGTGTATCACTCATTGAAGTAGTGTGTTTATTGATCTTTAACCCGGACTAGATCCGAGCTACTGAACGCATAAGTAACATGTAATTCGTTCACAAGATTATAATATTAAATAATTCTCCCAAGTTAAATAAAATGATTTATGCCACGTGCATCCAAACCAATTTTCAATCATTTTCCAAAAATGAGTCAGTTGAATGTATTTACCAGTGTAAACTGACGTATTTTCCCAAAAAGACTGAATGCAGGTACTAAACGAAATTTGGCTGGATTGTCTCCTAAGCATCAATAGAAGTCTCGCAAGCTTAGGATGCCAGAAGTCTGTTGAACCATAAATGTTATTTTGTTTCGATCCGTTCTGTGGATAAACACCGGATATTATGACTTTGATTACAATAAATAAATTCGGTTGTATCTTATTTTTAAATTGCTTCCGCTGTGCATTATTATATTGTGTTGTTTGACTATTACGTTGCCAACCACGTCACGATACTCCCCCACCGGGCCCACCGGTGACACGTGGAAATTGGGGTGTGACAATTACCACTGTAACCCATGCAAGTAAAAGATCCTTAACAACCCCCGTGTGAACGGGTGCTGAGTCCAAACTATAGTACTATCGTTGCTAAGGCAGGTAGACAACATTCCATGTGAAAACATAACAAACAAGCATTCATAAGCCACGTATAACATGCATTAACGGTTAGCGTTCAAATAGTTTGAGTAGTGTGGTAATTGTAGTTTGTATACTCGTAACGTATGTAACACCCAAAAGTGCTAAAAGCGAAAAGGGATCGAGTATACTCACAGTGATTTATGGATTGAAGGGAGCGCTTAGCGAATACGGTTAGCCTGAATAGATTCGGTAGCATAACGATAAGTGAAACGTAAAACAGGACACAAGTATTGAGGAGTCGGACAACTGGTCGATGGGACGGCAGTTCGATCGGACGGCTGACCGTTCGGCTGACAGTCCGTACGGTCTGCTGTTCGGTCGGTCGGTAGGCCGATCGGATGGCTGTACGAGTGGATTGTTCCTTCCTTTGAGAAGGATGTGTTTGTGTGTGATGGCTTGACCTTTGAAGTTTTCGTTGTAGCATTTTGAAAACATTGAAGTACCTTTGCCTTTCAGGTCGGTCGATCGAACGGCTGTTCGATCGGCCGGCAACCCAATCGGGTAGGCATTCAACAGAATTTCAAGGTTTAGCCTTTGAATCGGATAGGTGTTCGATCGGACAGGTGTTCGATCGGTTGGCAAGTCAACAATAGTCAACTACTTTAATGAATTGCAAGCTATTGTTCAGTGGATCGGATGGTTGATCGATCGAGCAGCATAACTGTTGTTCGATCGGACAACAGGGCGTCACCTGATCGGACGGCAGTTCGATCGGGTGGCACTTCTAGTGCATTGAACATGTTGAAAATTGATTAAGTATTGAAGCATAGTATCTCATGATCCGAAGAGTAATCCGATCGAACAGTAGTTCGATCGAACAACAGCTCGTTCAACACCATTCTTCAAAATAAGTTGATTGTGTGGGACCATGTGCTAGCCGATCGGCTGGCCAATCGATCGGTTGGCCGTCCGTTCGGGCAGCAGTCCGATCGGTTAGCATCCTGACCTGATCAGCCTTGCGTCTAACACTTTGGTTGTTCTGTTTGTTTGTCGTTTTATCGAGGTATTTTTTACAGCGAGTAAAAACATAGATGCCTCGTTCTTACTTGGTTTCCCGGGTCGGACAGGAATCACCCAAATCCGGTCGGTGGTCTGTTCGGAACGAAGTTTAATATTTAACCCGGAGTCGGTTAACCTCGTGGATAGAATCCAGATCTTGAGCCGTATAACCACTGAAGTGATTTGTAACCCGGCTCAGGTTCCGTTTCTACTGGTTCGAGTGAAAAGAGTTGAAGAAAGTTGGGAAAATCCATCCTTCAATCCTTTTCACCATGTATATGTTCAGATATATAAAAGATCCTTGTTTGTTTATGTGGAAATCGGCTAGATCCAAGTTATTCTTGGTGGATTGAGGCCAAAACATGAAGTTCTTCAAGAACCCATGATGACATCATCCTAGAACACTTGATTCTTGATGATTTCATGGTTAAAAGTTTAGATTTGAAAGATAGAAAGGTGTAGGAGTGTGTATAGATCAAGAAAGTACAAGATTTAGGATGAAAACTTACCGGAATCGAGAGAAATCTGAGAAAAGGTGAGTTGTGCGTGCTGGTCGAACAGAGGTTTCAAAAAGTGGAAAGAATGACAATGACAGGGGTATTTAAAGGATGACAAAAGAGGAAAGGGCTGGCCGATCGGCTGGCAGCTCGATCGGACAGCCTGTCCGATCGGACAGCAGTCCGTTCGGCTGGCTGTTCGATCGGCTGGGAGCCTGATCGATCGGTTGCACCTTTTGAGTGTTTCGCGCGACGACTTTCGATATTTCGATTATGATTGCGCGCGGCTCGATTCGATAGGGTTTCCTAGTCAAATTACTTTCAGTCTCAACTACTTCGTAGCTAGCGTAATCTCTTTTCCACCATCTATCCTGGTTCGTTTTGTGATTCGAGTTCGAGTTCGATTGCATTAGAGTTAGATTTCGAGTTCGATTGAGTTCGCTTGATTATCACTACATATCATAAATAAACATGCACAGTTAACACGTAAGGCACACACACACGTATAATAATGAGTAAAAATACGTAGCTCGAGTTGCGAATTGATGTCGATTCGTTTAACTTAGCCTGATTGTTAGTTGATTAACTTTATCGCATTGTTACTTCCTATAGTTCTCAGTCGTAGGTCGATTGAAATACGATTAATACTCATCGATTATTGCAATTAACAACACTTACTCCACATAATATAACTAAAAGAAAGACATTTCTACAAGTCAAGTTGCGCGAAAATCGGTCGTTGACTTTGACCTTGACTTTGACTTTCACTTAGGAAAACATGGGGTGTTACATATGTATTTGAAGAAACTAACAGTATGTTATGTGTAAGGTAAGCATAATTGCTCGGGAGAAGATGATTCGTGAATGCGGTCTAGGACCGGCACCAAGGCATGTAATAAGACAATTGCCCAGGTACGTAAATTTAACATGTGAGTGTGTGTAATGGTAAAGCCTATTAAGTGAATGAAAATTTTAAATGAAGGATAATGATGGAATAGTAATGAGGTTTTGAAATGTTAAACGTGCCGAAACTAAATTCTTCGGACATAAGGCGATGATTACATGAAGGCACGAAACTAGTATGTGGATTGCGTACCTGGCCAGTACGCAAGAAATATATAACGTTCGTGAGACCGTGATAATTGTTGCAGGTATGTCCGAAAGGATTGAGTATTAGGTGGACGTGTGGGTGAGAATTATAAAACTCTTAAGAAAATTTAAAGCAACTCATATAAATGGAACGAACGAATGATATGTTTGAACCTGCGAGACGGATTCAAACATAGAAGTAATGCTATGTACGAATGATATGTTTGAACCCGCGAGACGGATTCAAACATAGAAGTAATGGTATGTACGAATGATATGTTTAAACCCGCGAGACGGATTCAAACATAGAAGTAATGGTATGTACGAATGATATGTTTGAACCCGCGAGACGGATTCAAAACATAGAAGGAATGAGAAAGTCTGAATGATATGTTAGAATCCGTAAGACGGATTCAAAACATAGAAAGGAATGGAAGGTGGAATAAAAAGTCTGAATTCGTAAGTAAATACGGACCGAAGAAGTAAATTTTTTTTAGATATATTAACCGAGTTATGATTTGAAACTTTTTACTATATATAAATATATTTATGTAAAGGCATTGTATCTAAAATGGTTAAGAGGGACAAATGAGTCACACGGGTCCAATGGCGATTCCCATTTGAACCCGGTATTTAATGATTTGAAGGTTCAAGTCTTATATTTATAGGTGGGCATAATGCATGATCTTCCAATATCACAAATTGGAAAGAAATAACCAACACA
The DNA here is from genome assembly GCA_030545235.1 of Helianthus tuberosus. Lineage (NCBI taxonomy): Eukaryota > Viridiplantae > Streptophyta > Magnoliopsida > Asterales > Asteraceae > Helianthus > Helianthus tuberosus. Next base: position 8,426 of record JARYGA010028368.1, on the reverse strand, counting down.
AGGATGGATAACGAGTCAATGGATTTGACTTGCATTGGTATGTATAAAGATTGTCTTTTAATAGGAGCTTATGGCTCGGCTAGAGAGGGATGTGTCAGCATTGGGTAATTGGTAAGCATAGGTCAGAGTGTATTTACAAATGGAATTCTGAAAAGTCAAACAAAGTAAGTTGATAGTTATTAAACAAGTATCAGTAAAATAGTATGAAATATATGATCCGCCAAGTAGGTAAGACCAACGAAAGCAATTGTAGTAGCAAGGAAAAGTATGTGAGAAATGGAATGTATTATAAGTTGTAGCATGTACGTAAGGAAATTGTGAAAAAGACACAGAAATAAAGCAGATGGAAGGATGCTCACGGGAGGAAGCATAATACACGAATGTATGGGGTCAATTCTGGTACGGAAGATACCTATAAAATGGCGGATCGATCTGGCTTACGGATCACTGATCTATACAACGAAGACAAGGTCAGTAAATGTTTAGTTTTTTATTGATAAATGTGAAAATGTAAATTGATTAGTACGTACGAACGAAATGAATGGTAAGATAATTATGGTATAGTATGAAATGTTCGACTTGTAATGGTCAACATAAGAAAGTATGTATGTCATTAAGAGGAAGATATTGAGGCCTTAAATGAAAATTTTGAATTAAATGGATAAATGCTCAGATGATGCTCTTGCACGACATACCTGGTTAGAATAGTAAGTAGTGCATGCAATGAGCTAATAATAAAGCGTTTTGAATAATTAAAATTTGAGGCTAGATTTAAAGTTGTAAGTAGTTCAAATAACTGTAAGAAAAGTGCAGAATGGTGCTTAATCCCGGTGTTAAGTATGGATAAGTGAGTATGAAAATGATGATTATGTTGGTGTATTAATATCTGAATGTTTAGGGTAATGCGTACTATTATGCGCAAACCTCTCGTGAGGATATGGAAGAAATTAGTAACAATGTTAGTTATGGAATGTAGTGGTTTGCTCTAGATAAGAGGGAATAAAATAATAATTATCCAGTGATAACGCTTAATTCAAGGATGAATGCTAGTAAAATTGGGTATGTAAGTGGCCAAATTATTATGTGTTAGCAAAAGTATCTAGAAGGGATGCTAATAATAAAACACAGAGGTAAAAACCGCAGTAAGTAAATTCGAGGCTAATGCTAGAATGTAATATCCTCTATTATATGTATGAGATGGAGTTAGAATTACCCACAACGGATGGTAAGTGAATAATACCTCTTCAACCAGTCCCAAGTGTTTTCGGGATATGGTAAATATCTTGAGTGAATTAACTCAAGAGTAAGAATATAATTGGCTTAATAGGAAAGAGAAAGGTTTCGGGGACGAAACCTTCATTAAGGAGGGTAGACTTGTAACACCCAAAAACCGAAATATTAAATTTGCTAATTTGTTATCATGTTTAACAAAATGAGATATAATAACTAGGTTAGTAAACCTAGTTGATTGTCCAGCAAATTAGGCAAAGTAATGAAATTAAAGTCAATTATGATAGTGTCATGAGATATAATAACTAGGTTAGTAAACCTAGTTGATTGTCCAGCAAATTAGGCAAAGTAATGAAATTAAAGTCAATTATGATAGTGTCATGAACTTAAGGGACTAAGGTTGTCAAGGTGAGAACTTGAAACTAATTAAAAGAATAAAATAGAAAATTAAAACACACACTTTGTGTGTGTTTTGAGTCTGGCGATCGAACAGGAGGCAAGGGTGAAGGGGTGCAAACCCTAGTTCAAGATAAACCTTCAAATTGAAAGGTGAAACTGGCTCTAATCGGATGCATGGACCTAGATTCTTAATCATCTAGACTTTCTACACATGAGGTAAGTTGTAGAAGTTAATTTTATGATTTGGTATGAAGTGAGACTATGATCAAACTACGAAATTGTATGAAATTGTGAATGTAGAGGTGTTAAAATCACCATTTAGGTTATGTTTTATGAATAAGTTCAAGTAATTTGGTGATTTAAGGTGAAACCCATAATGGTGAGTGAAGGTGGTGACTTGGGTGTTCTACCCATGTCCAAATCCTTGTTTGATGTACTTGTCCTAGCTTGAATCTATGTTAGTTGATGTCAATTGATGATAATAATTACTAGGGTGCTTAGACTTGGTGAAAATCCTAGTGAAAACTACAAGTTTTAAAGGGTTAAGAACCATCTTGACATGTTATAGAATCATGTGTTAAATGGTTGCACATTAAGTGTTTGATAAAATGCCTACATGAAACTTGAATTGATTCAAGTTTGTGTTAAAAAGTTAGTAAATTCGTCACTTTTGACAACCTTAAATAGTCATCTTGTAAAGGCCGTATCTCATTCGTTATTAGGAGTTAGACAACGAGCCTTATATCGTTGAAAAGGTTGTTTCGCATATTACATTTCATATTTGGTCATAAGAGGCTGGTTATGAGATTTAGTGGGTCAAAACAACATGAAAAGTTAGTAAATTCGTCACTTTTGACAGCCCTAGATAGTCATCTTGTAAAGGCCGTATCTCATTCTGTAACACCTCGAAAATTCGTGTTAAATAATAAAACGACACGTGTCATGTAAGACAAAACGCGTTGTAAACCCGGATTAAATAAAGACGTATTGGCAGGATTTAAAAGTGGCGTCATGTTAAATTTTTACCTCTAAACACCTCATTTATAAATCCCAAGACCCAAAGTTTTTATATATTAAACATCTATCATGCCTAAACTCCAGAAATGGGTTGACAAAAATAAATCGGAAGTGCATGATATGATCCCACAAAGAAAAGAATGGTAAACCTTAAATTTCGGTACTTGGTTTTGGTTTCAAAGTGAAACAAATTGAAGTGGTAGGGTATGCAACTGATAATTGAAGTCCCTAACTGTCAAAAATAAGTCCACAAGTCGTATCTACCTGTTTACCCCTTCAAAACGCCAAAGATCAACGTTTTTCCGCGTCAGACAGGAGGCTTACGGACCGTAAGCCAAGACCTTTACGGTCCGTAAGCATGTTGCCAGCGACCAGAAACCTTCTGTTGGCTGTTATGCGCGATTGTGACCTATTCCACCGGTTTTTCTCACTTGTAAACGACCCCTAGGCACCTCCTACATACTAGAGACATGTGTATATCAGTTGTGGAGTGTTGTAGACTTTGTTGTCAACCAATTGTGGTGATCTAATGCACTATAAAAGGAACTCCAAGATCACAACATTCTCCACACTTGCATCTGATCATTGGAGCATTTCTGGAGCTAAGGAACTCTCCCATCTGATCAAAATTCGTGCATTGGACTCTTGTAAGTCTGCTAGTTCTTGTTTAGTTGTGTTTAGCTTAGTTAATTAGCTAAAAGTCAAACCGTCGTAATTACGGTTTGACTTCGAGATTAGTCGCTAATGGCTCAGTCTTATCTCGAATTAAAAGTAGTTATAGGATGGTAATTATGTGGGTAATAAAACCCCAAAAGGGTTTCCCCTGATCACCATCCTAACCAGGTCAAATGTCGGGTCAAACCTTTACTTAAAAAGTCAACATAATGCTTAAAATGTCACTTATGCATAATTAGCTATCTAGATCACATATAACCTGTTTGATTATTGTTATAACTTAGTAATAAGTTTAAGAACATGACCAAACATGTTCAACCCGACCATTCCCTGTTTAGACCCGGTTCGAAACCGAAAGTCACATAGTTTGACTTTCACGTTGACTTTCAGTTCTGACCCGTTATAGCATATTTTAGAAATGTCTCAGAGCTTTAATTGGATTAGGATACATGTTAGAACAACCCTCTGTGATTATACACCTTGGTTCACTAGTTATCCAATTAATATGCATATTTCCGTTAATTGCCCATACGTTGACCGTTATGCCCTTATTACTTTAAAACGTGATTTATGAAAATGTAAAAGTGTAGAAACCTTTGTTACTGATATATAGACTTGTATGCAAAGTTTGACATCAGTTTGACTTGTAGAGTAAGAGTTATGCTCATTATCGCTAAACTAATGCTTTATGTTAATAAAATGGCGTAATTAGCGTATAGCCTAGTTAAGCATACTTTTTGGTATCAAATCTTTTACCCACTGATGTAATATATTATTTTGGGATTTTTAAAGATTTTTAATTAATTTTAGGCCGAGCATAACTCGTAGTCGTAGGCTTAATTCGGTAATTGTCGGTTTTGCCCTCACGGGCCATAAAATGAGTTTTTCATATCTAAACGACTCCAAACCTTTTTCTACTGATTAGTTATGATAAATAAATTATTTTAATCCTTATGGAAATATAAAAATATCATAATTAAGTACCAAACCCGGTAATGGCCTTTAATCGCCTAAATTAGCGTTTTTAACGCATAGTATGTTTTAAAATCATATTGGACATACCCGGGTTGATACCTACTGATATAAGAGGCAAATTATAATATTTTAACAGTAAGCAAAGTTTGATAAACTCAGACTTCAGTTTTGAGCTTTTCGGCTTATGTGAAATTACCAAAATACCCCTACGGGGCCTAGTCTGGTTAAAAATGATAAGTTTCACATACATGCTCTAACCTACTGGTGTAACTTAGCAAATTGAGTATATTTGCTGATTACATCAGATCTGTAACTCAGTTAAACATTTAAACTCTTTTACAAACCTTAAAATGACCAAACTACCCCTACGGGGCATAGTTTGTGTTTAAACTAGTTCGGGGCATAACGAAAGACATCCTACTGATGTTACAACATATTTGAAGCATATTAACTTAGGAAACCTGTATATAGCTCTCATGACTACCCGTCACGCTTATTACGCGTACGGTTCGGTTTATGTAACAAGTTTACATAAATTAGCCGAAACGGGTCAAACCTTAACAGTTTTATCTCAAAATCCAGAATGTGAATAATAAACCCATATTAAACAAGTCTTCAAACTTGTCGGGTCTGAATCACATTCTATCCGGTCTTCGCTTAATCGTGCGTACGAACCGTATCTTTGAAACTAGCCGGTCTAAGCTTAAGCTTAATTAAAGACCCGTTAGGATTCTAATAGGTTATTATAAACCTTCATTCCAGATTAGGAGAACCAGTAAAAGCTACGTGCTATTTGCTTATTGTGAAATATACTTGCATCAGGTAAATACTTTTAACTTATTTTCCCTATACGGGCTTGGGTTACGGTACATAGCGTACCGCTTGATCGGGCATCAAATCTCCACGCTTAGTGGGTAGTTGAATAATTTGATCGGCTCGTTTTAAACAGATTTGTTTACTTTACAGCCTTTGGGGGGTTAATGACCATGTCCCGGATATCCCTGGCATCATCTTACGAGATGGCCACGACCTGAGCACGGGGTGTAGGCGTACTCCCGTGTATAACTCACTTAAAGTGGTGTGTCTATTGATCTTTAACCCGGATACGTTCCGGGCTACTGAACGCATAAGTAACATGTAATTCGTTCACAAGATTATAATATTAAATAATTCTCCCAAGTTAAATAAAATGATTTATGCCACGTGCATCCAAACCAATTTTCAATCATTTTCCAAAATGAGTCAGTTGAATGTATTTACCAGTGTAAACTGACGTATTTTCCCAAAAAGACTGAATGCAGGTACTAAACGAAATTTGGCTGGATTGTCTCCTAAGCATCAATAAAAGTCTCGCAAGCTTAGGATGCCAGAAGTCTGTTGAACCATAAATGTTATTTTGTTTCGATCCGTTCTGTGGATAAACACCGGATATTGTGACTTTGATTACAATAAATAAATTCGGTTGTATCTTATTTTTAAATTGCTTCCGCTGTGCATTATTATATTGTGTTGTTTGACTATTACGTTGCCAACCACGTCACGATACTCCCCCACCGGGCCCACCGGTGACACGTGGAAATCGGGGTGTGACAGGTTGGTATCAGAGCCAACACTGAGTGAATTAAACACTAGCATTTTGTGTTTAATCTCAGTTACACAATTGCACATATCTAAACCTTCGAGTCTAGACTTATAACTTAGGACAAATTCCACCTTTTTGGTATTTGCTTTGTCCTTTAAATTTTATATTTTGTTATTGTTATCTCATGCTACATTGACAGGAATAACAAGGATGCCTCCTAGATTCTTCCGAACACGAGGACGTGGAAAGGGGCCAGTCACCGCCCCCAACGATCATGAAGCTGGACCTTCACGAAGGCGAGCTCCATCCAACACCGAGAGTGATGACCCTCGGGAAAACCGAAGAAACCAGTACGAGCCGGCCAGACGGTCGGTTTCGCATGCTTCCACACCTCCTGCTCTAAATCCTTATGAACCCAATAACCCTCAACTGTCCTACATACCACTTCAGAGATCCCTATCTCATCATTCATATGGAGACCCTACACCAGTTTTTAGGGGACAGTTTAACCCGGTTGGGTTCATACCAGAGCCCGTGGGTTTTAACCCACTGGGTCCAAAGGACCACTTTTCAGGAGATCACGCCGACGATATGGACGAGGATACGGACCCCGTCATGCCGGCAAGTGGTACTCCAAACCATCCGATCGAAATCTCCGACGGATCGTCCTTCCACGGATCACTGTACGGTGGTCCAGACAGTTTCCAAGCCCTGTTCGATCAACACCAGTGGTATTATACACCATCACACCACTCGTCGTCTCATGGGCAGCATCAGCAGCAGCATTCTCAGCAGCAGCAGGAGCCACAGCCACAGCCGCATCATCAAGATTCATCTGAGGATCACCGATTTGTGGCAGTTACGCCACCACCTCCACCGCCACCAGTTCAACCGGCACCTCCTCAACCGCCAAGCCGTAGGAGAACCGGTGCCCGCATGTCGGTACGACCGGGGGGCTTCAATTTCAGTTCCCCACAACAGTCGAGTGCTAGTCACTACCCGCCATACCAGGAGGACCCACAAATGGGTGGACCCTCCAACCCTGCTGTACTACAGCCACCGCCGATGGGATTTGAAAACCCAATCCCGGCATATGCGAGTGGCATGGGATACAACCCGTTTGAACCCCCAACGCATCATGACTATGGGTACGCGGAGGCTGATCCGTACATGGTAGCAGCGAACTACAGCACCCAAGGACCCTATGGGGACCCATGGGGGGTGAGTTACCCGACTCAGGGATACTCGATACCTCCTAGACCCATCATTCGGGCTCAATCGCAGCCACCTAGATTCTCGCCACCCGAACATGAAGAACTCTTGCAAAGGTTGAATCAAGTTGAACGGGTAGTTCATGAGGACCGCAGGGAGAGGCAGACATTCTTCCAAGGATTAGTAGGCTTAATCAAGGGGAAGAACAAAAAGGATCGTTGAATCCTCCCATCTTCTGTGTAAGCCCCCGCATATGTGTATTTGATGGTTAAGCCCCTATGTGGGTATGTGTGTTGTATGTTTGTTTGAGCCCCTGCGTAGGCCTATCTTTCCATTTTCCGTTAACCCCTATGTGGGTATGATGTTTAATTGTAAGGTCCTTGCGTGGGCCAGTTTGTTGCTTAAAGCCCCTACGTGGGCAAGTACTTGTTTAAAACCCCTACGTGGGTAGTTTGTTGTTTGGAAAAGACCCGTTTAGGGCAATATGTAACCTATGTATGATTAATGGAATATTATTTCTATGAATTTCATGATTGCCTTTTTGTGCATAAAAAATTTCAAATGAAATAAATGAATTAAAAATCATTCCTTTTAAATTAATCTGCCTATGTAATTATTTAATTAAGGATCTTAAAGTGTGAAACCTAGCTTCGTGTCAATTATAAGACCGGGCCAAAATGGTAAGACCTGTTTAAAAAGATTCAAATCCCTGTTAACATCTTAAAACATGTTAACACTCCTGGCAGAAGTGATTCGTTACAATCACATGTCATTTTATATATATATAAGGATTCTTTAGAAGATTCCAAACCCAGTTAAGTGATCCCTGAATCATGGGTTAAGATCATCAATTAAGATGATCATATTTTTCCATACGTGGTAATATGATGCCTACGGGCCCCGCTCACTTTTATATGAGCCAAAAGACAGAGGTTGCTATGACCCCCTGTCAGATAAGGGTAATGAACTAGGTTCAAACCTTAAAAGTCTCGATTCTCTGAAATCATAGTTTATAATTTAAATTGTCCATGTGACCAAGCCTTATGTGCTAATATATATAGTTATTGTTTGTGTTTAGGATAAATTTTAATTAAAATCCTAAATTAACACGAGTAATAAGTTAACCAATTATGGTCTCTGTTTACCATAGTTAACGAGTTACCCTAAGGGGTAATTCCATAATAAACTCCCAAATAAAATATTGTCCTTGTTTACTGCAACAGTTCAATTCAAATGGCTGACTCAAATGAGATAAATAGCCATCCGGTGGAACCAAATGAGAACGCCCAGATTACGTTAACGGGTGCCGAATTAAAAGCAATCATAGACGGCGCTA
>JARYGA010028367.1:0-68563 GCA_030545235.1 Helianthus tuberosus | reverse complement strand
AACCGACTGAAAGGTAGAACAAGATTGCTCCAAACAATAAGGCTTCGAGAGAAAGGGGGAGGGGGTAGGCTGCCGTCGAATAAAGGAGGAAAGGAAGGGAGAGCTAGGTTTTTGTGTGTGTTAAGTGTTTGTAAATAATGAGAAACAAAACTCCCTAAGGGATATGTGTATGCGTATAAAAGGAGTGGGCCGAACCCTTCTTTGGGATGCCCTTGGTCTCGTGTTCAAGCAAAGTGGACCGAGAGGAGTGTGTGATTAGAGACATGGTGTGCGGCCCAAAGGGTTTGTGTGACTTAGCAAGCATTGTGTGACTAAACATACATATACACATTACAATCTCGTAACACATAATATACTTAAAACATAACATTCCATTGCAAACAAACACATTAGTTAATCACATAACGTTCATACAGGTTACGTCAAAATACAACGAAAGGTTAAAAAATACGAGTTGTCACATAATCCCCAAGTTGAAAGAAATTTCGTCCCGAAATTTAGCATGTAATCACTGAGGAAGCTAGTTAGGTTGCGTGGTTTCCTGGTTTTTTTTTTTCCTGGGGTATCACATCATCCCCCCGTTGGTTTGGAATTTCGTCCCGAAATTCCGTAGTAGCTTCAGTAGTGGACTCAATTTCCTTAAAGAACTGGGGATACTTGCGTTTCATTTGGTCTTCTCGTTCCCAGGTAAGCTCTGGGCCACGACGGGAGTTCCAACGAACTCGAACAATGGGTATCCTGGTACGCTTAAGGGTCTTCAATTCCCGGTCTATAATTTCCACCAGTTCCTCGACGAAGCGCAACTGGTCATCGATAGTGAGTTCCTTAAAAGGAACTATGAGAGTCTCATCTGACAGACACTTCTTCAGATTTGACACATGGAACACGTTGTGAACACCACTGAGTTCTTCGGGCAGATTCAGTATGTACGCCACTTTGCCAATTTTCTCAGTGATTTTGAAAGGTCCGACATAACGCGGATTAAGCTTGCCCCGTCTACCAATGCGAACCACACCTTTCCAAGGTGAGACTTTAAGTAGCACTCAATCCCCAAATTGGAACTCGAGCGGTTTCCTGCGCTTTTAACCGTAGCTTTTCTGACAGTCACAAGCTACCGCCATTCGTTGTCGTATTTGGGCAATCTTTTCCGTTGTGTCGATGACGAGTTCTGGGCCAGTGATTTGGCTGTCGCCAACTTCTGCCCAATATAAGGGTGATCGGCATTTCCGTCCATACAAAGCCTCGAACGGAGCAGCCTGGATGCTGGTGTGGTAACTGTTGTTATACGAAAACTCCACCAAAGGTAGGTGCCTTTCCCAGCTGTTACCAAATTCGATTACACATGCTCGGAGCATGTCTTCAAGAGTTTGGATGGTGCGTTCAGTCTGCCCATCCGTCTGTGGGTGATACGTTGTGCTCATGTCTAGACGTGAGCCAAAGGATTTATACATCGCCTACAACAAATCAGATGTAAAACACGGGTCACGATCAGAAATGATGGAAGTTGGCACCCCGTGCCTCGCGAATACTTCCTTCAGGTAGATGTCTGCTAGAGTAGAGAACTTATCCATTTCCTTGATAGCCAAGAAGTGTGCAGACTTTGTCAGTCGATCCAATATCACCCAAATGGTGTCATTTCCTCATTGAGATCTAGGTAAGCGAGTAACAAAGTCCATGGAAATCCGCTCCCATTTCCATGTCGGGATCTCTGGTTGTTGAAGTAGACCAGATGGCTTTCGGTATTCAACCTTGACTCTCGCACAAGTGAAACATTTGCTAACATAGGTCGTTATGTTAGCTTTCATATGGGGCCACCTGTCACACCCCGACCACGTTAAAACAATAAACCACGGCGGAAACGTCGGGGAGTGTTGTAACAGAATCATTGTTTCATAACACATGGATTGAAGTTCTGTTTTATTGAATTGAATGTATTACATTACATTGAAATTAGAAACAAAACATAAAGAATTAGAATTTCATTGTTATTAAGTCACTAAGGCCTCGATCATTCCTATGTGAGCATGCATCAATATCATCATCAATCATCACCAACTATGATACCTGAAACACATGTGAAAATACGTCAGCATAAAAATTCCGGCGAGTACATGAGTTTTATGTGAGTGTCAGATTCATGGCTCGTTTTACCTTTTGAAATAACTTGTACAACTTTGTTATTCGATATTTAGAAAACTTAGTTTTGTAAAATGGTTATATTGTAAATTGAAATAACCAAGTTAAAACAGATTTGTTATAATTTATAAAACCTTGATACCATGAATCTTACTCAAAACATTTGTTTTAGTAAACCCAAATTGTAAATCGTTTTTGAAATAAAACTTGAATGTTTTATATTGTTAGAAAAACCTTGTAATATAACTTTGTTTTGATAACCTTGCCCATGTGATCTAGATAACGCAACGATATATAATGTGTTACAAGCACTTATATATAGGAAGTACCAGCGGCGTATCCACCATGCTTTTAACACGTTACACCCGCCCCTTTACCTAATCACTTCCCTAACCCAACAGTTTAAACAGTACCAAACAGTTCACATAATCAAACAATTACAAACGGTTCACATAAATCAAACAGTTACAACGGTTCACATAATCAAGCAGTTACTAACAGTTCACATAAATCAAACAATTTCAATGGTTCAAAATGTAAAACAATGTGTCCATATGTTGAGTGAACATATGCAATAAAATTTAATATAGGAAAATCAATGTGTTATCATGCTAAGTGAACATACATAGCAAAACGAAATGAAATCATGTACTATATATGTACTAATGAACATAGCAAGAATATGATATAAAAACATGAAAAGCATGAAAGTAACAAGTAGGCACATGTGTATCACCCCAAAACGTTTGAAAAACAGTAAAAGAGGGGACTATGTACTCACTTGAGATAGCCTAGAAGTCTTGAATAACAACCAAGCAAAGCTAGAGGGATCACGGAAATCAAACGGCACCTAATATAGGTAACTACATTAATAAACGGACCTAACTCGGAGGATCGGATAGAATGAGGTTTCATAAACCAAATGAGTGTTGGAACTCATATGATATGGTTTAACAAAGCCTACATACTAAAACAAAACCTATCCTAAGTGCTTATGACCCATTATGACTTGTTAAGGTAGCTTACGCCACTTTAACGCGTCGTTCGCGTAAAACGCGTTCGGACCGCCTAACTAGTCCTATGACAAGTATTATATGCCTTAACATGTCTAATAATGTTGCAAAATTAGTTAAGTGACAAAAGTTTAAGTTATATATGCTTAAATACCAATTATGCATGAAAAGGGCATTTTGGTCATTTACCTAAGGCATATAAACTACCTATCATACAACTAACTAAACGAAGTGACCATAAGGTATAACCTAGGAAGGTTATTCCCTATACAACTATGGTCACAATAAATGCTTGGTCGAATCCTAAAGATCGACCAAACGGGTTGGGTTCGAAAGTCGAAGCGGTTGTTTAGACCGCTTATCTTACTATCCTATACAAGTACTAATCTAAAAGTGACGAGGTAAATATGTTGGAACATGTTTAACGAAGTTTGAAAACAAGTTTGGTATCAAAACAAAGGGTTTTGATACCCAAGAATAGTTTGGTTGCAAAATACGCATAATTACGCATTTTGACCGAAACTATGACTCGTCACTACACCTAATTAACGTGGTAAGCAGTAGGTATACTCACACGGGACTATAACCATCGTGATTACGCTCACGTTGCGAAGTTCAAACGAACTTCGTGTTGACCATACACTGGTCAAAGCAGAAAGTCAAACACTGTTTGACTTTCGTGCTTGAAAACGCATAAAAGAATGAAAGAATACTTACAAAAGGTCCAAGCTTGAAGATTTGAACTCAAAATTTCTCAGGTATGAAGCCTCACAAGGAGAGCTTCAACTTAGAGAAGAAGATTGAGATCAAATGTGTGAGGAACAAGTGAACTCTAGGTGGGTATTTATAGGAAATCCACAACTGTTAGGATCGTTCCACGATAAACGAGCTTCAATCTGGACCTTACACATAAGGCACATGGTTTTGGAATACTAGGGGTGCCCAAAACCATCACACGGTATTAAGAAAAGTTACACAAAAGACCCCCAAGTTCAACCTGGTTGTCAAAATGAAGTTTCTGCCCAGATGAGGCCGTGGCATCGTGCCACGGCAAAGCCATATAGTGGTGGCGCAGTGCCACCATGTGCCAGCTCCCAGAAAGTTTCAATAATTGATAGGTTTGGTCCCTGCAACACTTTTGAGCCTTTTTGATGCGTTTAAACCCTGTTAACCCCATTTCAAGGCTCTAAAATGAAGTTAAAGTATAGGGAACATGAAATATGCTCAAAAACATCTCAGATGTCGGTTTGTTTGGTCGTACGGTTGCGTTGTTAGGTTAATTACGATGAAACACGAACGGACGCGAAAAAACGATCCAAATTACGCGACGAATGGAATTTTTATCATGCCAATCACTAAAATAAAATATTTTAATGATTACATAAATTTTTGGATGTCCGGATATATTCAGAACGTGAGATATGCGCGAAAATGCAAACTTATGCACTTTTTGACGCTTTTAGTCCCTATTGATCAAAACGTTTTTTTCTTGCACACCAAACACCTCAAAGCCTATTTCTAAGTTATGTAAAGGATATTTAGGACATATTTAACTTATGATCTAGTTTCGGAATGTTCGTCACAGTACGAATCGGCATACTTTCGCAGTTTGTCAAAATTAGTCCTTGTGATCGAATAAACTTGATTTCGCCACACCAAACCCTCCAAAACTTATTTCTAAGTTATTTAAAGGATATTTAAGGTATGTTAAGCCTATGTGACTGTTCCGGAGTGTTTGTTTCATTAAACTGGTTATATTTACGCATCAGATCGCGTATAACCTTCCAGAAAGCGATTTAAAGCTCGAAATCGAACAAGAATTGAAATGTGCAAATGATACACATATTTATACAAATCTCAAGTATGAAACACAATATTTCATTGATTCGGTATTTGTTTGATGGTCGCAAAGGCACAGGTGTCACACCACCAGTAGAGAGATTTGAGGTCTTGGTACATCTTGTCAGAACCAGGATGCACCGAGTAGTGAGACTTGTGTGATTCGTTCATCACAAGTTCTCGTAAGTTTCCAAAGGATGGAACCCAGACACGTTCCATGAAGTAGTAAGTGTCGTCTTCCTTATGTTCGAGTTTCTTTTCCATGCCCTGCAAGGATTCTGCTTTGAGATTCTCTTCCTTTAATGCTTCGGCCTGAGCATCACGAATTTGGGCAGGAAGACTGGAGTGAATGGTAAGCTGTAACGCACGTACACGCTTAGGATTGGTTTCTTTATGACTAAGGGCGTCGGCCACAACATTGGCTTTGCCAGGATGATATTTGATTACGCACTCGTAGTCATTAAAGAGTTCGACCCATCGACGCTATCGCATGTTCAACTCCTTCTGATCGAAGATATGCTGGAGACTCTTGTGATCGGTGTAAATGGTGCACTTGGTACCATACAAGTAATGCCACCATATCTTAAGCGCAAACACCACTGCTCCCAACTCCAAGTCGTGAGTAGTGTAGTTCTTTTCATGAACCTTGAGTTGGCGTGATGTGTAAGAAATGACTTTCTCACGTTGCATCAACACACAACCAAGTCCTTGGATTGATGCGTCATAATACACCACGAAATCGTCTGTGCCTTCAGGCAACGAGAGAATAGGCGCGCTATAAAGCTTCGTCTTCAGCTGCTGAAACGCAGATTCCTGAGCATCACCCCACCGGTAGGTGACACCCTTCTGAGTTAGAATAGTAAGAGGCTGCGCAATCTTCGAGAAATCCTTAATAAACCTTCTATAGTAACCCGCCAAACCCAAGAATTGACGGATTTCAGTGGGAGTTCGAGGTGCAGGCCAATTCTTGATCGAGTCGTCCTTAGATGGATCCACATGAATCCCATCCTCATTAACCACGTGGCCTAGGAAATGGACTTCACGAAGCCAAAAGTCACATTTCAAAAACTTAGCATAAAGTTGTTCTGCCCGAAGAAGTTCCAGAATGAGTTACAGATGAGGCTCGTGTTCTTCCTGACTCTTGGAATAGATCAGGATGTTGTCGATGAAAACAATAACAAACTTATCAAAGTAAGGTTTGCACACTCGGTTCATGAGATCCATGAAAACCACAGGTGCATTTGTCAACCCGAAAGGCATGACCAGAAACTCGTAGTGTCCGTAACGAGTCCTGAATGTTGTCTTAGAGATGTCCTCGTCTCAGAATCTCAGCTAATGATAGTCCGATCTCAGATCAATCTTGGAACAGAAAATCAACCTTGCAATTTGTCGAACAAATCATCGATACGCGGAAGAGGATAACGATTCTTCACGGTTACCTTGTTGAGTTCACGATAATCTATGCACATTTGAAAGGTACCGTCTTTCTTCTTCACAAACAAAACAGGAGCTCCCTCGGGCGAGGAGCTGGGATGAATGAAACCCTTGTCCAAAAGCTCTTGTAGTTACGCGGACAGTTCTTCTAGTTCAGATGGGGCTAAGTGATAAGGTGCACGAGCAATAGGCCCTGCTCCAGGAGCTAGCTCGATTTGAAACTCGACTTGACAATGAGGCGGAAGACCAGGTAATTCCTCAGGGAATACCTCAGGAAAGTCGCGTACAATATGAATGTCTTCAATCTTCTTCTCTTTCGTTGAGGTGTCAGTAACGAGGGCTAGAATAGCAGTGTGGCCCTTTCGCAAACACTTCTGGGCGTTAAGGAAAGAGATGATGCCCACAACAGCACCACTCTTATCACCGTGAATAACGAGGGGTTCATTGCTAGAACGAGGGGTGCGGACAATCTTCTCCTTGCAGAGTATTTCCGCTCGATGTTGGGATAACCAATCCATCCCAATAACAACATTGAAACTACCAAGAACGATAGGGATAAGATCTATAGAGAAGGTCTGACCAGCTAGAGCGAGATTACAACCCATAACTATATGTGTGGCCTCAAGATTTTTACCGTTCGCTAGTTCTACAACATGCTTGGAATCCAGAGGGATTGGGGTACGCCTAAGCATCTGACTAACCCTTAAGGAAACGTAACTAGTATCGGCTCCCGAATCGAATAAAACAGTAACAAAAAAATCATCCAGTAGAAACTTACCCGTCACAACGTTGGGATCGCTTCTTGCATCACCCTGACCAATCACGAATGCACGTCCCCTGGCACCATTACCATCATTGTTATCCATGTTGTTGTTCCCATTGCCCTGATTGTTGTTATTGTTGTTTTGATTCTGATTCAGCTGGGGCAGTTCCTTTTGAAGTGGTCTTCAGCTCCACATTGAAAACATTCCCTGTTGTTACCCCGCTGTTGTTGTTGATGCTGCTGCTGGTTCTGAGGGGCTTGTTGCTATTGCTGCTGGCGATTTACAGGATGTGGGCTCCTATAATCTTTTGCAGCGTGACAAGGTTTGTTGCATCTATGACAAGGACCCTTGCTGCACGGCCCGCTGTGGTGCAAGTTACAACGATTTCACTAAGGGTGGTTTCCCCTGTACCCACCCTGACCTTGATTACCAGAAGACTGCTGACTACGGCTCTTGTAATCATCAGTCCTTCGCTGCTGAGACTGAGGCTGAACAGAACTTGAACCCTTGCTAGAGTTTCCATCCCATTTGCGCTTGTTATCACTTGGAACATCTGACGAGGTGGCACTAATACGCTTTGGCAGCTTCTTCTGCTTGACTGCCTGATTAGTGAGGCAGTGGGACAGTTGTATAATCCGCTGGATCGTAGGAAGATTAGCTGAAGTTGCCATGCTCTGAATCTCCGGCACTAAACCCTTGATGTAGAGCTCGATACGCTTGTATGGAGGATTTGACATGTTGGGACACAATGCAGCCAATTCGTTCGAACGTTTCGTGTAGGTCTTGATTTCTAACCCTTCCATCTTAAGGTCATAGTACTCCACCTCCAACTTATGAATGTCATCACAATGACAGTACTCCTCTTTGATCAGCTCCTTAAAGTCGTTCTAGGGGGTAGCATTAGCAGCTGCCAACCCTAAGATCTACACTTATGCGTTCCACTAAGAGAGCGCACCACCCTCAAGAGTTCCACTTGCAAACTTCACCCTGCTAGCCACAGGGCATTCACACATTTCGAAGACAGATTCGATCTTCTCGAACCAGTGGAGAAGACCTACAGCTCCTTCTGTACCACTGA
Organism: Helianthus tuberosus; assembly: GCA_030545235.1. Taxonomy (NCBI): domain Eukaryota; kingdom Viridiplantae; phylum Streptophyta; class Magnoliopsida; order Asterales; family Asteraceae; genus Helianthus; species Helianthus tuberosus. Next base: position 60,299 of record JARYGA010028367.1, on the reverse strand, counting down.
ACGTACTAGGACGACAATCCATGAAGGTCTTGAACATACACACTCAAGGCTGAGCATTTTGACCTGTTGCGCGAGAAAGAAAGGATAATGTTAAGCACGAGAATAGGTTCATGAGAGTAGGATCTAAACATTCTAGGATAGGTCGAAACGGCAAGCTATACCTCCTGCTTGAGCGGCTGCTAGAGCCTCAGCAACTCGTTCGTTGATTAGAGTCGTCAGCTGGCCTTGAGTCAAGTTGAGACGTCCACTCATGATCTTCACATCGAGAAAAGCACAAGTAAGAACGGTGTCATAGGGGTGTGAAAAGTATGAGATGACAGAAGAGAGTAAGCACACCGGGTTTTAAGCAGCAGTTGTTTCATTAACTATGCAAACCATGAACAATGCACTATGTAAGCTAACAGGAAAGCAATACAAACATAAACCATATCACCTATAGTATTGAGTCTTGCATGTGGAGCGAAGCGTCGTTGTGGATCGTCGAGCTCTGAACAAGTTATAGTCTGGTTTTTATCAAAAAGCTTTTTCCCCTTTTTAAAACCGAGATCACTATAACCAATGGGTCTGATACCAATCTGTCACACCCCCAAAATCCACAAGCGGAGTATCACCACAGAGGGCGTGACTGACCAGGATCCAGCCACCAATCATATTGAACATTACAAATAAATAATAAAAATCCAAACCAAACAATATAATTGGCGTCAAAACAATTTAACAATGTGTAAGTTATCAGCGAAAGCATTTAGTTCAAAACCAAATCATAAGTTTAAAAGTTCATAAGTTTATCATGAACACTCAATGGTCCATTTTCCACAATGACTCCTTCCATGCAAGCTCCTGCTAAGTACCTAACGACCTGCAAGGCATGTAGCAACATATCAACAACAAAGTTGAGCGAGTTCACGGTTGGTTGTCCATTTTAATGTCGTTCCAAAAACCATAAGTTATTTTGGAAACCACGAGTCAACCAGTTCTTTGTTTCCCAAACCATAACCAGTTGGGGCTACCCCATGTTAACCACTAGACCCGTTACCATATCGACTACTGACTGGAGTCATGTTTATGTGCCCTGGGTCAATGTCTATAATCATTGACTAAATGCCCAAGTACATTAGTCCACTCCCGTCCTCTACGGCACAGTGTGAGGCTTATCAAACCTAATAGCGCTATTTAACTAATGACCCGTTCGCCAAAGGCCCGGCGATTAAGTCGATATAAAAATGAGGGACTTCATGAAAGAGTTTTGTCTAGTAAGTTATATGTTGTCATCCTTCCTACGGAGGATGGAGGTACGTATCCTACCCAAGGAGAATACCCAGGTTTCACTGTTGTCATCCTTCCCATGGAGAATAGAGGTACATATTCTACCCAAGGAGAATATGCAGGATTCATTTTAGTTCCTTAACCCATTCCCAAACCGCCGGGAATCCCATGCCTTTTAGAAAGTGTGAACTCACCTTAGATTAGCTCGGCAGATAGATAGAAAGGTCACTTGAGATAATTGGGGTCAACCACGTCCTAACATGGTTACCATACAAGTCAGGTCTAGGTTCAAGTAACACACATACGTTTCACACATGAGTTGACAATTCACATACACAGAATTGATCATGGCAGACACGTAGTATCATGGCAACTAATTACCCAACACTTAGCATGTTTAACAATAGCATACAAGTTCACATATAAGACCCACTTGTGCGATTCAAATGATTGGGTTGTTGAGGTTGTGCGAGCCCAACAGTGTTGTGAGATTCTAACCTAGTTCGGCCCAATGAGTGCCCGACCCACAATCAAGGATTTGTGCAATTCGTCCTTGATTGTGCGATCCGCGTTGTGCGATCCAACCCGTACCCAGTCCAATAACATGTGCGGCCCCATAACATCAAATAATCCAACCACTTATGCGGCCCAACATGTTGTGCGATCAGAACTGACTTGTGCGATCCACAACATGTTGTGCGACCATGCTTAAAAGAGTTATACAGTGTGCTTTAATGATGGTACTATATGCATAACCTAGCTTGTGTGACTGACCTGTACGATTAGTCCTTGTGCGATTCAGGACTTCTGCGATCAGATCCTTATGTGATCAGATCTTGTGCGATCAGTTATATGTTTTCCTTAAATCATGCAATCGGTTTTAGTTCACTTAAAATTGGTAACTTCCAAGATTATTCCAATCATATTCTTGGCAACTTATCACAGAATTTGAAATCTTGCAACTCATTCAAATGGATCAAACAGTTTATTTTATATTGAATTCATATGAACCCTAATCATTAACTAAATTACAGGTAACAATTATTCATATGATCATTATGTAAATTTCGAACCAAACCATCAAGATATCATCGAACATTCATCAATAAATCATGCATTCCTAGATCATCAAACCCTATTTCGTTTCGATTAAGTTACACACGTGAGCCGATTTACATAAACACCACACTTGTTTCATCATCCTACAATTTAACATTATAATCAATCATTTATTTCAATCTCATGAACATATATCATCCCCGAATCTACTAACAAGAAACCCTAACTCATTATGTAAGATCATAGAAATCACAACATGACTATCATGCAATCAAACAATGATGAAATACTAACCTAATGAAAGGTATAACAAGATTGCTCCAAACAAGAAGGCTTCGAGAGAAGGGGGAGGGGGTAGGCTGCCGTCGAACAAAGGAGGAGAGGAAGGGAGAGCTAGGGTTTTGTGTGTGTTAAGTGTTTGTAAATAATGAGAAACAAAACTCCCTAAGGGATATGTGTATGCGTATAAAAGGAGTGGGCGGAACCCTTCTTTGGGCTGCCCTTGGTCTCGTGTTAAAGCAAAGTGGACCGAGAGGAGTGCGTGATTAGAGACATGGAGTGCGGCCTAAAGGGTTTGTGCGACTTAGCAAGCATTGTGTGACTAAACATACATATACACATTACAATCTTGTAACACATAACATACTCAAAACATAACATTCCATTCCAAACAAACACATTAGTTAATCACATAACGTTCATACACGTTACGTCAAAATACAACGAAAGGTTCAAAAATACGAGTTGTCACACGGGTTATTAGAGTAAGCCAGAGGATCGTTGGTGTCCGGCCTTAACCTTCGAGCAAAATAGGTATTTTGAAACATAGAGAACGATATCCTTCTTCATTCCCGACCACCAATACCTGGAACGAAGGTCCTGGTACATCTTGTTGGCACCGGGGTGAATGGAATATCGGGATTTGTGGGCTTTAGTCAGCAAAATCTCTCGGAGATTATTGCAACTAGGGATCCAAATATGGTCGAGATAGTGAAAAATGCCATTCGGTTTATTCACCAACTGATTTTCGGTTCCACAGATTCTTTCTTCCTTCAAAGTGTTCTCAAGAAAACAAGTGTGTTGAGCATCACGAATGAGGCCTTCGAGGTTGTGTTGGGCTTGGACATTACGAACACTGTGTAAATAGCTTCATCGGCTAAGAGCGTCAGCAACGGCATTTGCCTTGCCTGGGTGGTAGCGTATCTCACAATCGTAGTCGTTGAGAAGTTCAACCCATCTGCATTGGCGCATATTTAGTTCTCTCTGGTTCAAGATGTGTTATAGGCTCTTATGGTCGGTGAAGACCGTACACTTGGTACCATACAGGTAGTGTCGCCAAATCTTCAACGCAAAAAAAAAACTACACCGAGTTCGAGATCGTGGGTAGTGTAGTTCTTCTCGTGGACCTTGAGTTGTTGAAATGCATACGTGATAACCTTGTCTCGTTGCATAGAACACAACCAAGACCTAGGTTAGAGGCATCGCAATAAACAACGAAATCGTCGTTTCCGTTGAGAAGTGTAAGGACGGGAGCGTTGCAGAGCATATACTTGAGGGTTTGGAAGGCTTCCTCCTGCTTGGGACCCAAAACAAAAGGTTTATCCTTCTGGGTTAAAGCGGTAAGCGGTACGGTGATTTTAGAGAAATCGGTGATGAATCAGTGGTAATAACCCGCCAATCCAAGAAACGAACGGATTTTGGATGGAGACTTCGGTGTAATCCAACTCTTAACTGCCTCGATCTTTGTGGGGTCGACGTGAATTTCTTGACTGTTAACGATGTGATGAGGAATTGAACTTCCTCGAGCCAAAATTCACACTTGGAGAATTTGGCGAAGAGGCGATTTCCTTCTAGAAGCTCGAGAACTAAACGAAGATATTGCGCATGTTCAGCTCCTGACTTCGAGTAGATAAGAATGTCGTCGATAAACACAATGACGAAGCGATCCAGGAAGGGTTTATACACACGGTTCATCAAATCCATGAAGACCGCGGGTGCGTTGGTGAGACCAAAAGTCATGGCCACGAATTCATAATGGCTATAACACGTACGGAAAGCGGTTTTCGGAATGTCTTGCTTCTGAATACGCAACTGGTGATAACCATAACATAGATCGATCTTAGAGAAATACGTAGCGCCTTGCAGTTGATCAAATAAGTTGTCGATTCAGGGTAGAGGGTAGCGATTCTTGATAGTAAGCTTATTAAGTTCCCTATAGTCGATGCACATTCGGAACGATCCATCCTTCTTTTTCACGAAAAGGACGGGTGCGCCCCAAGGAGATGTGCTATGGCGTATAAAGCCTTTATCAAGTAACTCCTGGAGTTGACTAGAAAGTTCACGCATTTCAGACGGTGCGAGGCGATAAGGAGCTTTGGCAACAGGGTTAGCTCCAAGAATAAGGTCGATACCAAAGTCGATTTCTCGGGTAGGGGGTAGACCAGGTAAATCTTCAGGAAAGACATTAGGAAAATCACGAACCACAAGTAACTTTTCCATCGGCTTCTTTTCCTCCTCCACTACTACGATTTGGGCTAAGAATGCCAAGTATTCCTTGCGGAGAAACTTTCTTGCTTGAATGCACGACATAAGTTTCAATTCCTTCGCGAGTACTTCGCCATAAACACATAATTGATCACCGTTTGAAAGAGACAAACAGACCATCCTTTTGAAACAAACAACTTCGGCACGATTTTCACGAAGAAAGTCCATGCCTACTATGACATCGAAACTGCCAAGTTGCATAGGAATGAGATCGATCGAGAAAACGTGATTGTTGAGTTCGTGGGTACAATCACGGAGAATGGAACTGACGGTGACGGTTCTTCCGGTGGAAACTTCTACGTCAAAAGTCGTTGGGAGATTAGCGCGTTTACGTTTTAGGAGCCTTTCGAATTCAAACGACACAAAACAGTTATCGGCTCCAGTATCAAATAAACACGAAGCATAAATACCGTTAACAAGGAACGTACCATTGACAACATTGTTGTCAGTCTGAGCCTGGTGGACATTGATATTGAAGGTTCTTCTGCGGGCTGCTTGTTGTGGCTGCTGCCGCTGCTGCGGTGGTTGTTGCTGCGGTTCTTGTTTCACAACTCAATGTGAGCAAACATTAGCAAAATGATTAGGGTTACCACAAGCGTAGCAGGTTTGAGTATTGGCAATAGGTGCTGGAACTACTAGGTTACCATGGTTAGCAAGGGGTTGAGCTGGAAGAGCTTGAGTAGCTTGCTGGCTGGGGCCTGAGTGGCAGTGAGCAGTGAAATGCCCATAGATGTTGCAATTAGCACAGAAACGACAGTTCACCCCTGCTGGATAATGATAGGTGCATGTGGGGCACAGAGGGTGAGTACCAGTGTACGCACGCTTGGCAGGTAGTGCGTTGGTAATAGTGACTTGGCGGTTCTGGTTGTTGGACGGTGCTGGAACTGCGTTGAGCAGTGCTGCGGTAGTCACATAGTTCTTGTTGTTGTTGTTCTTTCGCTTGCGGATTTGGTGTGAAGACTTTGAACCTTGAGATGCTGCACTATTGGTACTAGGAGTAGTAGTAGCCTGATTGAGACTCTTGGTTGAGGTTTTGAAAGCTCCAGCCAAGACTCGTTTATCGTTGATCTCTGTGACAACCCTCAAATTTGCATGTAACCATACAGTTTATTAATGATAATAAAAGTACTTGATGACTGTGCTGAATCATTTAACTGCTCTCTGATTACTGTGTTATACTTACATGTGCATGTTAGCATACTAGTAGTATACAGAAAAGTTACTAAATAGTCTGGTATATTTTCCTATGTGTTAGGAATAAATTTCGTTACAAAAATATATGTATAAGACGCCTTACGGAACAATTAAACGCTTTAACGAAACGATACGTAACCGAACAACCGGACATTACCCGGGACACCAAAATATTGTCAGGAGTATTATTTATCATTCTTAATTATTTACGGTCACAAAAATTCCCATACGCCATGTAAACATGACATACACCCACTACACTTGGAATACCTATTAGTTACCAAAAATTTACATTTTACCCCCCCCCCCCCAACCGAAAATCTGCCATAATTATCAAAAATATTTTGTTTAGATATTGTGTAAAGGGAATCCTTGTTCTATTGGCCAAGAGTTATTGGGTATGATTACCCTAGGATCTAGAATTGCATGTTTCCAAGATTGTTCATCATTTCCTCTAAACCCACACTCAACCTCCTCCCTCCTCCCTCTTATTTTCGGCTCACACCCCCCCCCCCTCTCTCCATAACCGAAAATCACCACCACCATTACTTACAGACCTTAATCTTCTTCATACAAGTCCCTCTCCAAGCTTGAAGAACATTCAAAGTAGTTACAAGTTGAAGGATTCACTAGGAAGCTTTGTTCAAGTCTCTAGCACCACCATCTCCATCATCTTTGCCCTAAGATTGTTACCCTAGCCTTGTGCTAGTAGTGAGTCCCTTCACACCTTTGTTCCATCTTGTTCTTGTTATGATTTGTTTAAATGTTCATGGCACACTAATGCTAAAACACTAAAAAGATGAATTTGAAATTCTGCATAGAAACCATAGATAAAAAGTTTGTTTGAAGTTGAAATCTGGTTGGTTTGAGTTTGGTAAATGCATGCATGCATGGTGTTTGAACATTAAATCATCGATAAACCATGGTTAGGACCTTTGTTGATGCGTTTTTAGTAACTTCTACAATAAAAACAGCTTGCTGATTGAGATTTTCCAGCCCCTTCAACAGGCTGTAACTGGTTCGTTTTTAATTGAAAAACTGAATTTCTAGAGTCTAAATTATGTAATTTTGAATATCTGAACAAATGGCACTGGAATCGTGATTTTTCAAGGTCGTTTACTATTTTTAAGGAATTATTTTAAGACAGCAGCTTAAGCTGAAATTTTCCTGCTGAAAAAGTGTGTCGTAGTCGGAGTCAAAACTTGAAACCTGAGCAGAATCGGCTCATGGGATTTTTACTGAAGATAGTCACTGTTGTTCCCGTGACCCTCCAACTGGAATTTCGTCGATCCGACTTACGATTGATTTTTAGTGAATTTTTCCGTAAAACTGCAATCAGAGAGTTTTAGATATGATTGCAGTCGGGTAAAAGAATTTTTATATAATATTAGTAACGAACTGGGCCCCGATATTTTTACACAATAAAATTTGGAATGTTTATGACATCCTGTAAAAATTTGAGAATTTTTGGAAAAGGTCAACTATTTTATTAAAATGCTCGAAAACAGTCCAGTTCTGATTAATAAAGCTGAAACGACATAAGTAGTGATTTGCGTGTCTAAATGTCGAGTAGGTTATCCGAGAATGATATAACTTGTTATATGTCAATAAAAGTGTTATGTGCAATGTTGTATGTTTGACTATGAGAGGGGACTAGATGGGAAGGTTATATGGGCATGAACCGTTAAAGTGATGCATGTTATGTGATAGATACGTGTAGGAACTTTGTGTCCTATTTGAAATCACTAATAAACTAAGTGGTAATCATACTAGGACGTGATTGACCGACCCCGACTATTAGCTATATTTGAGAGTCAAACCGAGCAACCAAGGTGAGTTCACACTCTTTCTAAGGCATGGGATTCCCGGTGGGTTGGGAATGGGATTGAATGGCTACTCGAACTATCATTACTATTAAACTACTTACTACTATCCTCGGATTGAAGGGAACGTACGTAAAGCCTACGTACACGACCATAAGACCATCAACTCTATCAAATGAAGTCCCTCATTTATCGACTTAATCGCCGAGGCCTATGGCGAGCGGGTCATTAGTTAATAGCGCTATTAGGTTTAACAAACCTCACACCGTGCCAGTCGGACGGGCGTGTACTAATGGACTATGGGCAAAGGGTCAATGCTGATAGAAATTTGACTTAGGGCACCTCTTACATTTTCGTAGCAGTCGATACACGTGATCTAGTAACACAAGGGAAACCCCCACTAATCTTCGCAAACATGTCAGAAAGACCGCGATACGAAATTATACGATACAGGGTTTTCAAAAAGAACAGATGATTTACGAAACGAATGCTATAACTAAACAACCAACTGTGAATTCACTCAACTTTGTTGTTGACTCGTTGTTACATGCCTTACAGGTCGCTAGATGCTTATGGAGCTTGCACGAGGAGGAGGTTGTTGTGGGATGCGGACTGTTATGTCCCGTACTTAATAAGTGAATTTTATAAACTATGTTTTGGACATTAAACTTATGAACTATAAACTTATGTTTTGAACTTCCGTTTTATGCTTCCGTTGTTAACTTAAAAAACTGGTCACTGACTTATGGTCACCAATCGTATTGTGATTGGTTTTACTTACTAAGATTTCGTTGTTCAATATGATTGGTGGCTCGATCCTGGTCACGTCACGCCTCCAAGCGGTGATACCCCGCATGGTGGATTTTGGGGGTGTGACAGATTGGTATCAGAGCCATTGGTTATAGTGAACTTGGTTTTAAAAAGGGAAAAGCTTTTTGATAAAACCAGACTATAACCTGTAAGTGCTCAACGATCCACAACGACGCTTCGCTCCACGTGCAAGACTCGACACCATAAGTGGTATGATTTATGTTATATTGTCAGTTAGATAGTTCTCACTGTGCATTAGATAATGTGGTAATTGTTATTTGAACCTTGCGTGCTTACTCTCTACTATCGTCCCACACTTACGCACTTTCGCGACACTTTTCTCACCTACGTTATTTCGTTGTGAAGATCATGAGTGGACGTTTGAACCTAACCCAAGCCCAGCTGACGGCTTTGATCAACGAACGAGTTGCTGAGGCACTCGCAGCTGTCCCTGCAGGAGGTATAACCTGCCATATCAACCCACCTTAGGATGTTTAGATCCTACCTTCGCAAACCAACCCTCGTGCTTAATCTTGTCTTTTATTCTCGCACAACAGGTCAACATGCTCAAACTCCTGTGTGCACGTTCAAAACGTTTATGGACTGCCGACCTACTACTTTTAGTGGCACCGAAGGAGCAGTGGGCCTTCTTCACTGGTTTGAAAAGCTTGAGTCAGTTTTCGAGATGTGCGAATGCCCCGAAGACCGTAGGGTGAAATATGCTACCGGAACACTTGAAGGGGCTGCGTTAACCTGGTGGAAGGCGCAGGTTCAACTACTAGGACTGGCAGTTGCTAATGCCACACCCTGGAATAGTTTTAAAGAGCTGATCAAGGAGGAGTACTGTAGTCGGGATGACATCCACAAGCTAGAAGTGGAATTTTACAATCTGAAAATGACGGGGTCTGAGATTGAGGCGTATACTAAGAGGTCAAATGAGCTGGCCATCCTGTGTCCAACTATGGTGGACCCTCCCATCAAACGTATTGAGCTGTACCTCAAGGGCCTAGTACCAGAGATTCAAAGTCACGTAACTTCAGCCAACCTGGGTACCATTCAGTAAATTATCAAGTTGGCTCATCATCTCACCGACCAGGCGGTGGAGCAAAACAGGCTACCCAAACGTATCAGTGCCACAGCTACTTCTGATACACCTACCGACAACAAGCGAAAATGGGATGGAAACTCCAGTAAGGATTCTGCTTTGGTTCAGTCTCAGCAGAGAAAGATTGATGTCTACCAGAGTCCTGGTCAGCAATCCTCCGGTAATCAAGGACAGGGTGGGTATCGAGGAAACCACCCGAAGTGAAACAAATGTAACAGACACCATAGTGGTCAATGCAACAAAGGACGTTGTCAGAGGTGTCTCAAGATGGGTCATGAAGCCAAGGATTGCAGGAGCTCACGGCCTGCAAATCAGAATCACCAGCAGCAACAGCAAGCACCGCAGAATCAGCAACAGCAACAGGGCAACAGGGGATGCTTTCAGTGTGGCGCTGAAGGCCACTTTAAGAAGAACTTTCCCCAGCTTAACCAGAATCAGAACAACAACAACAATGGAGGTAACAACGGGGGTAACAACAATGGTAATGGAGCAAGAGGTCGTGCTTTCGTGATTGGTCAGGGTGATGCAAGGAACGATCCCAACGTTGTGATGGGTAAGTTTCTTCTGGATGACTTCTTTGTTACTGTTTTATTCGATTCGGGTGCCGATACTAGTTATGTGTCCTTAAAAGTTAGCCAAATGCTTAAGCGCACTCCAACACTTTTGAACACCAAACACGCGGTAGAGCTAGCAAATGGTAAAAGTCTTGAAGCCACACACGTAGTTAAAGGTTGTAACCTCATCTTAGCTGGTCAGACTTTCCCTATCGATCTTGTTCCTATCACACTTGGTAGCTTCGACGTCGTTATTGGGATGGATTGGCTATCCCATCATCAAGCGGAGATTGTTTGCAAGGAGAAAATCGTCTGCATTCCTCGTTCTAGTGAAGAACCCCTCATGATTCGTGGTGACAAGAGTGGTGCTGTCGAAGGCATCATCTCTTTCCTTAAGGCCCAGAAGTGTTTGCGAAAGGGCCACACTGCCATCCTGGCACTCGTTACTGACACGTCAACGGAAGAGAAGAGAATTGAAGACATTCCTATTGTGCGCGATTTTCCTGAGGTATTTCCTGAGGAATTGCCTGGTCTTCCGCCTCATTGTCAAGTTAAATTTCAAATCGAGCTAGCTCCTGGAGCAGCGCCCATAGCTCGAGCACCTTATCATCTAGCTCCATCAGAACTTGAAGAACTGTCCACGCAATTACAAGAACTCTTGGAAAGGGGTTTTATTCGTCCTAGCTCTTCGCCCTGGGGAGCTCCAGTCTTGTTCGTAAAGAAGAAAGATGGTACCTTCAGAATGTGTATTGACTACCGCGAACTCAACAAGGTGACTGTGAAGAATCGTTATCCTCTTCCACGTATTGACGACTTGTTCGACCAGTTGCAAGGGTAGAGCTATTACTCCAAGATTGACTTGAGATCGGGATACCATCAGCTGAGGGTCCGAGATGAGGACGTCTCCAAAACAGCATTCAGAACTCGTTACGGCCATTACGAGTTTCTGGTTATGCCATTCGGGCTGACGAATGCACCAGCGGTCTTCATGGATCTCATGAACCGAGTGTGCAAGCCTTACCTGGATAAGTTCGTTATTGTGTTCATCGACGATATCCTGATCTATTCTAAGAGTCAGGAGGAACACGAGCAACATCTACGACTTATGTTGGAACTTCTTCGAAAAGAGCAATTGTATGCTAAGTTTTCAAAATGTGACTTCTGGCTTCGCGAAGTCCACTTCCTAGGCCATGTGGTAAACAAGGAGGGGATTCATGTTGATCCATCCAAGGTTGACTCAATCAAGAACTGGTCTGCACCCCGCACACCAAAAGAAATCCGCCAATTCTTGGGTTTGGCAGGATATTACAGAAGGTTTATCAAAGACTTCTCCAAGATTGCGCAACCTCTCACTTCACTGACTCAGAAGGGTGTCATCTATCGTTGGGGTGATGCACAAGAGTCCGCATTTTAACATCTAAAGGATAGGCTTTGTAGCGCGCCTATCCTCTCATTGCCCGAAGGCACCGATGATTTCGTGGTTTATTGCGACGCTTCCATCCAAGGACTTGGTTGCGTATTGATGCAACGTGACAAGGTCATTGCCTACGCATCGTGCCAACTTAAAGTTCACGAAAGAAACTACACTACTCACGATCTGGAGCTGGGAGCAGTTGTTTTCGCTCTTAAGATATGGAGACATTACCTGTACGGTACCAAGTGCACCATTTACACCGATCACAGGAGTCTCGAGCATATCTTCAAACAAAAGGAGTTAAACATGCGTCAATGCCGATGGGTTGAGCTCTTGAACGATTATGAATGCGCAATCAAGTATCATCCGGGCAAAGCCAATGTTGTGGCCGACGCCCTAAGTCGAAAGGATACCATACCTAGGCGTGTACGTGCTCTACAGCTTACCATCCAATCTAACCTTCCCGCTCAGATTCGCGATGCTCAGGTTGAAGCATTGAAAGCAGAGAATATCAGGGCTGAGTCCCTACGAGGATCGAGACAGCGGCTAGAACAAAAGGAAGACGGCGCCTACTATGTAACAGGGCGAATTTAGGTTCCACTTTATGGCAACTTACGCGAGCTTGTGATGGACGAAGCGCACAAGTCTCGTTATTCGGTACACCCTGGTTCGGACAAGATGTACCACGACCTCAAGACCACATACTGGTGGCCTGGCATGAAAGCCCACATAGCAACCTACGTCAGCAAGTGCTTGACTTGTGCGAGAGTCAAGTCTGAATATCAGAAACCATCACGCTTACTTCAACAACCGGAGATCCCAAAATGGAAATGGGAGCAAATTTCCATGGATTTCGTTACTGGTCTGCCCAGATCTCAACGTGGAAACGATACTATTTGGGTGATCGTAGATCGACTGACCAAGTCTGCACATTTTCTGGCTATCAAAGAAACGGATAAGTTTTCTACTCTTGCAGACATTTACCTAAAGGAAGTGGTATCAAGGCACGGAGTGCCAACCTCTATTATATCTGATCGTGACGCACGTTTTACTTCTGAACTGTGGCAAGCAATGCACAAGTCCTTTGGCTCACGTTTAGATATGAGCACCGCTTATCACCCACAGACGGATGGGCAATCTGAACGCACCATTCAAACCCTTGAAGACATGCTTAGGGCATGTGTAATCGATTTTGGTAATGGCTGGGAAAAGCACCTCCCGCTAGTTGAGTTTTCGTACAACAACAGCTACCACACCAGCATCCAAGCCGCTCCGTTTGAGGCATTATACGGACGCAAATGCCGATCACCACTCTATTGGGCAGAAGTTGGTGACAGCCAAATCACTGGCCCAGAACATGTGGTAGACACCACCGAGAGAATTGCTCAGATACGACAGCGAATGGCGGCAGCTCGTGACCGTCAGAAAAGTTATGCTGATAAGGGAAGAAAACCACTCGAGCTCCAGGTTGGGGATCGAGTGCTACTCAAAGTCTCACCTTGGAAAGGTGTAGTCCGCTTTGGCAAACGAGGCAAACTCAATCCGCGTTATGTCGGACCCTTCGAAGTCATTGAGAAAATTGGCAAAGTCCCCTACTGGTTGAATCTACATGAAGAACTCAGTGGAATTCACAATGTTTTCCATGTGTCGAATCTGAAGAAGTGTCTGTCAGATGAGACCCTCATAGTTCCTCTGAAGGAACTCACTATCGACGACCAGCTGCGATTCGTCGAGGAACCTGTAGAGATTACTGATCGAGATGTTAAGATCCTCAAGCATACCAGGATACCTCTGGTCCGAGTTCGTTGGAATGCTCGTCGTGGCCCAGAGTATACCTGGGAACGAGAAGACCAAATGAAACTCAAGTATCCCCAACTGTTTAAGGAGAACGCAACCACTACTGAGGCTGAAGCTACTACAGAATTTCGGGACGAAATTCCAAATCAACGGGGGGATGATGTGACACCCCAGGAGAATCAGGAAAACAACGCAACTTAACTAGCCTCCTCAGTAACCACGTGCTAAATTTCGGGACGAAATTCTCTTAACAGGGGGATAATGTGACAACCCTCAAATTTGCATGTAACCATACAGTTTATTAATGATAATAAAAGTACTTGATGACTGTGCTGAATCATTTAACTGCTCTCTGATTATTGTGTTATACTTACATGTGCGTGTTAGCATACTAGTAGTATACAGAAAAGTTACTAAATAGTCCGGTATATTTTCCTGTGTGTTAGGAATAAATTTCGTTACAAAAATATATGTATAAGACGCCTTACGGAACAATTAAACGCTTTAACGAAACGATACGTAACCGAACAACCGGACATTACCCGGGACACCAAAATATTGTCAGGAGTATTATTTATCATTCTTAATTATTTACGGTCACAAAAATTCCCATACGCCATGTAAACATGACATACACCCACTACACTTGGAAATACCCTTAACCTTCTAAGTTAATACCTATTAGTTACCAAAAATTTACATTTTACCCCCCCCCCCAACCGAAAATCTGCCATAATTATCAAAAATATTTTGTTTAGATATTGTGTAAAGGGAATCCTTGTTCTATTGGCCAAGAGTTATTGGGTATGATTACCCTAGGATCTAAAATTGCATGTTTCCAAGATTGTTCATCATTTCCTCTAAACCCACACTCAACCTCCTCCCTCTTATTTTCGGCTCACACCCCCCCCCCCCCCCGTCTCTCCATAACCGAAAATCACCACCACCATTACTTACACACCTTAATATTCTTCATACAAGTCCCTCTCCAAGCTTGAAGAACATTCAAAGTAGTTACAAGTTGAAGGATTCACAAGGAAGCTTTGTTCAAGTCTCTAGCACCACCATCTCCATCATCTTTGCCCTAAGATTGTTACCCTAGCCTTGTGCTAGTAGTGAGTCCCTTCACACCTTTGTTCCATCTTGTTCTTGTTATGATTTGTTTAAATGTTCATGGCACACTAATGCTAAAACACTAAAAAGATGAACTTGAAATTCTGCATAGAAACCATAGATAAAAAGTTTGTTTGAAGTTGAAATCTGGTTAGTTTGAGATTTTCCAGCCCCTTCAACAGGCTGTAACTGGTTCGTTTTTAATCGAAAAACTGAATTTCTAGAGTGTAAATTGTGTAATTTTGAATATCTGAACAAATGGCACTGGAATCGTGATTTTTCAAGGTCGTTTACTATTTTTAAGGAATTATTTTAAGACAGCAGCTTAAGCTGAAATTTTCCTGCTGAAAAAGTGTGTCGTAGTCGGAGTCAAAACTTTAAACCTGAGCAGAATCGGCTCATGGGATTTTTACTGAAGATAGTCACTGTTGTTCCCGTGACCCTCCAACTGGAATTTCGTCGATCCGACTTACGATTGATTTTTAGTGAATTTTTCCGTAAAACTGCAATCAGAAAGTATCAGATCTGACTGTAGTCGGGTAAAAGAATTTTTATATAATATTGGTAACGAACTGGGCCCCGATATTTTTACACAATAAAATTTGGAACGTTTATGACATCCTGTAAAAATTTGAGAATTTTTGAAAAAGGTTAACTGTTTTATTAAAATGCTCGAAAACAGTCCAGTTCTGATTAATAAAGCTGAAACGACATAAGTAGTGATTTGCGTGTCTAAATGTCGAGTAGGTTATCCGAGAATGATATAACTTGTTATATGTCAATAAAAGTGTTATGTGCAATGTTGTATGTTTGACTATGAGAGGGGAATAGATGGGAAGGTTATATGGGCATGAACCGTTAAAGTGATGCATGTTATGTGATAGATACGTGTAGGAACTTTGTGTCCTATTTGAAATCACTAATAAACTAAGTGGTAATCATACTAGGATGTGATTGACCGACCCCGACTATTAGCTATATTTGAGAGTCAAACCGAGCAACCAAGGTGAGTTCACACTCTTTCTAAGGCATGGGATTCCCGGTGGGTTGGGAATGGGATTGAATGGCTACTCGAACTATCATTACTATTAAACTACTTACTACTGTCCTCGGATTGAAGGGCACGTACGTAAAGCCTACGTACACGACCATAAGACCATCAACTCTATCAAATGAAGTCCCTCATTTATCGACTTAATCGCCGAGGCCTATGGCGAGCGGGTCATTAGTTAATAGCGCTATTAGGTTTAACAAACCTCACACCGTGCCAGTCGGACGGGCGTGTACTAATGGACTATGGGCAAAGGGTCAATGCTGATAGACATTGACTTAGGGCACCTCTTACATTTTCGTAGCAGTCGATACGCGTGGTCTAGTAACACAAGGGAAACCCCCACTAATCTTCGCAAACATGTCAGAAAGACCGCGATACGAAATTATACGATACAGGGTTTTCAAAACGAACAGATGATTTACGAAACGAATGCTATAACTAAACAACCAACTGTGAATTCACTCAACTTTGTTGTTGACTCGTTGTTACATGCCTTACAGGTCGCTAGATGCTTATGGAGCTTGCACGAGGAGGAGGTTGTTGTGGGATGCGGACTGTTATGTCCCGTACTTAATAATTGAATTTTATAAACTATGTTTTGGACATTAAACTTATGAACTATAAACTTATGTTTTGAACTTCTGTTTTATGCTTCCGCTGTTAACTTAAAAAACTGGTCACTGACTTATGGTCACCAATCGTATTGTGATTGGTTTTACTTACTAAGATTTTGTTGTTCAATATGATTGGTGGCTCGATCCTGGTCACGTCACGCCTCCAAGCGGTGATACCCCGACAATCTCAGCTGCGAGTTGGTAGGTTTCCTCAATAGTAGCATGGTTCGTTGCCTGAACAAAGTCAGCTACACAATCGGGGAGAGCGCGAATATACTTCTTGATGGTCTTATCAGGTATGTCCACCTGACTGGGACAAATAATTCTCAGCTGTATGAAACGACCAATGAGACCAGCATTGTCACCTCCTTCTTGCTTGATGTGCCAGAACTCATTCTCTAGCTTCTGGACTTCGTGGGGAGGACATAACTCCTTCATCATGAGCTCCCTGAGCTCCTCCCATGAGATGCCATAAGCTGCATCATTACCGCGCATTTTGTGCTCAATGGTCCACCAATCTAGCGCCCTGGATTGGAAGACTCCAGTAGCGTTCACAGTGCGGAGATTTTCCGGACATCCGCTTTGACGAAAAGTGACTTCGATCGAGTCAAACCACTGAAACATTGCACTGGGTCCATCTTCACCAGTAAAGTTTGCAGGACCGCAGGCTTTGAATTGTTTAAAGCTGAAGGGAGTTCGAGGCGCTTCATTCTTTGATTCAACAGAAGATTTGCTGCTAACCTCATTGATTTCACTGTCATTTTGTGGTATGACCTTGGCCATTTCCTTGGCCACAAGATAGGCGATTCATTTGTCAGCATGGTTTCGCTAGGTAGCACGATGAGTATGTGATCCAAATGACGACATTGTCGTGCAAGTTCTGCAGCAGACGTCGTCATATGAATTAGACGAGATTCGATTATATCGGGTTTTGTTTGAAAAGTTTAGCGTTGTATCCAACATATTTATTATTGTTATATAAAGCACAGGAACACGTCGGCACATAAACACATAGTCACGTCGGCACATAAACCACATAAGCACGTATACACATAAGCACATAAGCATGTATGAGCACATAATTCACATAAGCACATATTTTGCACGTATTCACCTACATATTTTGCATGTATTCTCCTATCTTTCAAGGCCGCGTAGTGCGTTCGAGAGTTGCGAGAGATAGCAAGTAGCATAAGCGAGGAGTATAGCGTACGAGAGTTCTTAGTTTGTTCACAATTAGTTAACGTTTTAGATTGGGAAAGTTGTGCGAGTTGTGCGTGTTTTGTAAAGCATGGAGCGGAAAGCGTAAAAACCTCCAAAATCGAAACACATAACCACATAAAGTCGATGACATGTAAAATCAGTGATTGCGGGCTAGAAATCAGAGGGAGTGTCCTGGGTGTTAGACATCGACTACCTAAAGTGATTCAATTATTCTCCAACGAACCCGAGTACATGCTTTGGCCTAATAGACTATGCTCTCTCACCGCAACACGGTGAATGGCATGCATCCATCCAGTTACTACGTGACTCGTATCATCGAAACAGTCGAGTCTTTGGTGAGATTTGTAAAATCAAAGTAGGGAACGGAACGTGTTATTAAGATGCGGGTTTCACCCCTAACTTAACAACTTCACTCCTGATTGTGGTAAAACCACGAGATAGAAAGGGAGATTCCCGTTGAGATGTGGATATCACTCCTAACTCAATGAAGATTCTCGTGCTGAGAGTAAAGTACGCGGGGTGAGCAATCTTATCAAGAGTTCTTGGTTTTCACACCTAATCTTGACACAATCACCCAGTTGTGTTATGCGAGCGTTTTGCAAAAACATGTTTATTGTGTTAGCCTTAGGAAAGGCAACTAGCATTTAAACCTTAGCAAAGGTTTCCCCCTTCGTACGAAGCTGTATGTGTGTGGGTTCGTACGAAGGTGTGTACTGCAGGTTCGAACGAGAGCATTTCATCAAGTAGGTTCGTACGAAGCCCCAAGTGGGTTCGTACGAAGGGTCTAATTTGGTGCTTAGACTATAGACTAGGTCAATTCTATATGACTCGAACTAATCCCTATAGTTATCACTCTGATACCAATCTGTCACACCCCAACCGATGGTGGAATCATCGGGGCTTGGCACTGAGCGAAACAGATTGTTCATAAGAATCCATAACAACTATTAAATGACAATATTTTTAAAGTTCAATATCCCATACTATTAAACAAATAAAGCAAAACAGTCATTACAGATATTCAGTCTCAAAAACAAGTTCCATTCCGACAACTCAGATTTTCCATTCCAACAACTCAGATTTTATTTGGTGAGTTTCTAGACTTTCTAACTTGTTGGCAGCATAACATCCAATTAACCTGTCACATACGTTAAAATAAAAGTCAATACATAACGTAAAGGTGAGCATACAAGTTTGCATAGATATAGTATAAAAGCAATTACGCATAACTAGCATGTAACACGTAACGGGCGAAGCATGTAACTATTAACAATGATACCACCTAACCACGAGACTGCATTGTAGAGTATGCGCGACACATGCTCACCGAAGCGAACACGTGAAGTAAAGTAATGTGATCCCTAGCAACCCCTGTCACACAGGTGCTGAGTCCAATCTATAGTACTATCGTTGCTAGAGGCGGTCTAGTGTAACACTGTATAAGCATAGTAACAAGCATTCAACAAATCACGTATAGCATGCGGGAGCAGTTAGCATTTATAAAGTATTTGCGTTGTGTGTTGTGTTTTGATAGAGAATGTATGTAACACCCAAAAGTGCGTTAAATGAAAATGGGTTCGAGTATACTCACAGTGCGTTTCCTAATCAAGAAACACGATCTGCTTGGATTGAAGGGAGCGTCGGGTCAGCCTGCGTACGGAAACAGATCTATAAGTCTTCCTTAGGGCTGAACGGTCGTAAACGGAATGTCGAGCGGGTTAAGTGTTTGACAGTGCATCCGAACAGATGGATGCCATCCGGGCGGATGGGTGCCATCCGGACGTATGGGTGTCATCTGGACGGATGGACGCCATCCGGGCGGATGGGTGTCATCCGGGCTGATGGGTGTCATCCGGGTGGATGGGTGTCATCCGGGCGGATGGGTGTCATCTGATCGGATGGATCCCATTCGGTCGAAAGAGCTGTTTTATTTTGAACGATAAAATCCGATGTGAAACTTGGTATTTTAAAACAGAAGGTAAAGTTTAGAGTGGTGCAAAGCCTATCCGGACGGGTGGACATGGTCCATTCGGACGGATGGGTTGCGTTAGAATTTTTTGCAAAATTTTCTTAAACGAAAGGTTTTAGTTAATGGAGACGGTGTAACGACGTGTCAAACAACGGAAAAATACAAGATCCAGTCCATTCGACTGGATGGGCTCTGCCCATTCTGACAAACGGGCTGTTCTTGATGAAAATTCATGTCTGACCCGTCAATCAGTCCATCTCTTTGGTGGAAATCAGTTCTCGAGTCAGCTCTTGACTATGGAACGAATCAAGAGTCCTATTAAATCCCGATTCCACCAATATTTTAAAAAAATCAAAGAAAAGTTTCATAAGTAAGTTGAAAAGTGTGAAAATCCTTTAGATCTTGAACCAATCTCGATTGATTGATGCTCCACAACAGTTTGCCCAAGCAAAATGAGTGGAAACCACCTTCGAGAGGTCTAAAATCAGTTATTTCGAGAAATAGTTAAAGTGTGTGTGTGATTTTGATGAAGAAGATGGAGTAGAAGTGAAATAGGATGAACATTGAAGAAGATTTGGGAGAAAAAGCTTACAAGCAAGTCTTAAATCGCGTTTGAGACTTAGGAGCGGATGGGAGCGTCAAAGTGTTGAAATGAGGGTGTACGGCGGGTATTTATGGGGGAGGGCGAGGGGTTAAGTCTATGTGCGAGTGGCGGTGTCCGGATGGCTCCATCCGGACGGATGGGCCCCATTCGGACGGCAAGTTTGGATTTCGTTAGTTTTCCAACTTCGGTTCGTTTGTTATGCGTTGCGTCGCGTTTTATTGTGAATATCGAGTTGTGCAAAAAGCGTTGAGTTTTTGTTACGATAGCGTTTGCGAGTATCATCCAAAACATTTAAAGCACACACAAGTAAAGCACATAAGAACACACATCATAACATTACGACTACTAATAACAACATTTGCGATTTAGCATGTTAGTCGTGATAAGTGTATGCGGAGGTG
This sequence comes from Helianthus tuberosus, assembly GCA_030545235.1. Lineage (NCBI taxonomy): Eukaryota > Viridiplantae > Streptophyta > Magnoliopsida > Asterales > Asteraceae > Helianthus > Helianthus tuberosus. The sequence goes on along the minus strand of JARYGA010028367.1, from coordinate 39,754 downwards.
TATGATAACCATACAAACACACTCGGTAAGTAAAATAGCATAATTCTCTGTAATTCATTTTGCGTAAGCATTGCGAATATAAAGCGTTTAAACGTGTAGCGGTGCGGTGGGATGAAAAAGTATTTAATGTAACATAACCCTTTATTGATATCGAATCTCATAGTACAACATGGTTACAAGTCAAAGTGAAAGCAAACAGGTAACGATCTGGAAAGTCGGGTTGTTACACTAACCTATGGCCCACACACACACTTTTGCTACCAAAATATCTTGTTCAATCCATGTATTTTCTGATTTCATTTGTTTTTAGAGAAAAACACAATGTTTTCCGAATCTTCAAACAAGCTTTAAAATCACAAAATCGAAGATATGGAAATGGGATTTACCTCGGATGGATTGTGAAGAACACAAGAGTGAAACTAAAGTCTTGAAGGAGGGTCTTCCTTGGACAAACTCCCATATGTTGAATCTCCTTGAATGGAGCCTTGGTTCTTCATGTGTGTGTTTTGAAATTGTGTTTTAGAGAGAGTTGTGCAAGATGAGAGAAATGAAAAGAATGAGGGTGAGGGGTAGGTGTGGTCGACAGTTATAGGGAGATAGTGACAGGGGTGAGGTGTTTGGGGAGTTGGGAAGAATTAATGAGGGTTGGGAGTGTGGATCGGTGGGTTGAAAAGGTGGAATTAATTGAATTTATTTTGGGGGGGGGGTATAGGTGGGTGGTGTCCACAAATCTAAAAATGGGAGGGAGAAATGAGGCCTTTCATTTTAAAGCATGTTATAAAATATAAACGTAAGTATAGGTAAATCCCTTTCATTTTTATAAATTTTTTTGGCATTTTTAATGTCTAATTTCCCAGTCATGAGATTTATTAATCATTTACTAAATTTTATTAGAATAAACTATTTACAATAATATTTGGTGTTGGATGGTGCCTAGAATAATTTAAAATCACTAAAAGTCTAAACCACACGCGAATACCAGATAATTCAAATCGAAAATCACAAATTAGGATTTTTACGTGATTTCACCTATATTCCACTTATAATCCGTTATTCTATGTCAAATCAAGCATATTTCACATTATGGACTTTCAATTATTAACCCAGTCATCACCAACTTTCGCTTAAATTATTTTATCGCTACGCGATACAAAAATTTCGAATTCACCACTTGCAATCTCATTGCATAATTAAGGCTTTGCTAACTTTAAATTGACTTTAATTACAAAAATTTTATTCTAAACGTAAAATTATAATATAAACACATTTTTGAACAATATGGATAATGACCGGAAAATACTGGGTGTCACAGTCTCCCCTTATTTAAGAAATTTTGTTCCGAAATTTAACCTACAACGTCGCAACCAAAATCGGTCCAAGAAAATGGATACTCTCATCTTACCAAAGCCATGCGTTTCCTAAAGGATCTCAGGTCATGCTTGGGATTCCACCTAACCTTGACCAGTTGTCACAACTTCGCCCGAGTTTTGGACCTTCCACCCCAAAACTTTGGCCGGTTCTTTGAGGAATGAAAACTCGTTATCAACATGAATTTTGGCACCACCAATGTTTCTTCAGGTGGATACTTCTTTAAGTTGAACACACAAAACAAAGCATGTAGTCCCCTAACACACGTGATGGTTTAAGCTTGTGGGAAACCAGATGAAAATGCCCGAGAATCCAAGTGAATACAATGCAATCAAAACTACACATCTTACTCAAGCCGATCCTGATATCACCGCTCACAAGTGAAATTTCTACTAAACTTCGTCGCTAACTGGGATACAATGGTGCTCTTCTAATCCGGAATGGGCTGTAGACCACTACGATCGTGCAGATTATACACTTAGTCTCATGATGATAACCTTTCCATGTCTAGAGTGCAAACGCAACGGTCCTCAGCACCAACTCTTCAGTCAATCAATCCCCAACGCGTAAGCTTGACTTATCGGGTGTCGTAAGTTATGACTTTGTCCTATTCGCTCCAAGACACAGCTAAATCCTTTGGCACGACGCTTCCCCGTAAACCATAAAACTATTTATCCGTTGGGGAGGAACATGATAGGTATGCTACAGATCTCATTCCCATGTTAACTAGGATCCACGTTTCAGTTTCTGGATTTTCCCATCCATAGCCTCAACTGGTTGTCCAACAAATCAAAGTTTGTCATTGACATGGATCTTGTCACCCCCCCCCCCCCAAAACACCACAAGCGGAAACCCCCGCGAGGCATGTGACGTACCAGGATCTAGCCACTAACCACATTGAACTAACAATAATATAATAAATAAATATTCCCATTCAATGTGAAGAGTGTATTTCAAAACATCTGTTTAAAAACAAGTTTACGTTCACCGGAAGCATAACTCATTGTTTAAGTAATTCAAAACCAAAATGATTGGAAACAATAGACACATCTCGTCTTTCCATATATCACGACCCATGACCACTCCAGCATCCCTGACTTCAAGTTCCAAATCACGTATCTATCGACCTGCAAGCATCCAGAAAAAGTGTATCAGCGTAAAGGTGGCGAGTTCATAGTTTTGTTAAACGTATAGTTGTCAAGTGTTTAGTTTAAAGACATGTTGATAATAACTCAATACCGCAAGACGGCTGTTTGTTTGCCCTTCCCCAATGCCTATCAACATTAGTCATGTGGTTAAGGTCATTATTAGTTCACGCCCGTCCTATCCAGGTACGTCGTGAGGTTGCCAAGTCTAATATAGGGTTGTTCATGATCCGAGCCGAGCTAGGGCAAGCTCGGGCTCGGCTCGATTATAAACCGAGCTGGCTCGGCTCGGCTCGGATTTGAAACCGAGCTGAAAATCTAAGCTCGGGCTCGGCTTGGTTTAAACCGAGCTGGATCGGCTCGGCTTGGTTTGGCTCGATTTAAAAAATAAAGATTAATACATAGCTCTCAAAATTCAGTATTCTAAAATATTATTCAATACTTCAAAAGAACATATTCAAAATAAGTTCAACGTAATACATTACAAGCCAAAATCACGTTTAACAACGCAAAATAAGTTTGATATTTCAAGTAAATACAATATTTGTTCATTAGCACGTTAATTAACCTTTAAATATGTCATAGATATCAAACTACAAGCCTAAATACATGTAAATAATAATCACGTTTTTGTAATATATTATATGTGTATAAAAATAAAATATATTATAAGTAAAATAATTCGAGCTAAGTCAAGCCGAGCTACCAAGTGAGCCAAACCGAGCCAATTTGGCTCGTCACGAGCCGAGCTAGGCTCACTTTCTAACCGAGCCGAGCTGGCTCGACTCACTTTCAAATCGAGCCATATCGAGCGAGCTTTTTCCGAGCTAAATCCGAGCGAGCTCCGAGCCGCAAGCTTTTTGGACAGCCCTAGTTTAATAGCGCTATCAATTAATACCCCGTTGCCCTCCAAGCAACTAGTTCGGTAGTAAGATGGGACTTAAGTGATAATACATGCCCTTAACGTATCTTCAAGGGTCTGTATTGTTCGTTCACTTTGACCATCAGGACGTGAAGCGTGTATCGCGATCTGATACAATGGATAATATGACCCCATGCCTGGACACTACTTCCTTCATATATACTTCAGCCATAAGCTCTGAAGAATATGTCTCCATAATAGGTAGAAAATGAGCACTTTTTGTTAATCTATCCACAATCACCCATATTGCATAAAAACCCTTTGTCGTCTTTGGCATTTTAGTTATTAGATCCATAGTTGTATGTTCCTACTTCCACTTGGGAATTTCTAACGGTTGGATCTTCCCATAGGGTTTCTGATGTTCCGCCTTTACATGCAAACATGTCAAGCATCTCTTGACATATTTTACAATATCTCTCTTTATACCAGGCCACCAATAATTGACTCTAAGTCATGATACAGCTTGGTTGCACCTGGATGAATAGAATACCTTGATTTATGAGCTTCATCAAGAAGTAACCTCTTAAGCTCACTCGTATTTGGAATCCAGAATCGTCCATAATGAGTCTTTACTCCCAATTCATTTTCTGTCAAATCTTTTGCTTGACCAATTATTCTCTCCTTCTTCTGGTTTTCTTCCTTCAAGGCTTCAATCTAGGCTATCTTGATTCTCTCAAATAAATCATAAGTAATTATCATTTTTAGAGATTTTACTCGGATAGGTGGATACTCCTCCTTTCGACTTAGGGCGTCTGCAACCACATTTGCCTTTCCAGGATGGTAAAGGATTTCACAATCATAATCCTTAACCAGTTCCAGCCATCTTCTTTGCCTCATGTTTAAATCTTTCTGATCAAAGAAATATTTGAGGCTTTTATGGTCAGTGTAGATGGTACACTTTACACCATATAAATAATGCCCCCAGAATTTTAAGGCAAAAACCACTGCAGCTAATTCAAGATCATGAGTCGGATAGTTTGCTTCATGTGCTTTCAATTGTCGAGAAGCATAAGCAATAAGCTTGCCTCTCTGCATCAAGACACATCCCAAGCCTAAATATGAAGCATCACAATAGATGACCAAATCATCTGTCCCTTCTTGTAATACTAAAATTGGAGCTTGCGTTAACTTCTCTTTCAAGAGTTTAAATGCATCTTCTTGTTCTTTTCCCCAGATAAATTTGACTTCTTTCTGAGTTAGCTTCGTTAGTGGTGAAGCTATCTTGGAAAAGTCTTGAATAAAATGTCGATAGTATCCAGCCAAACCTAGAAAGCTATGAACTTCAGTAGGAGTCTTTGGTTGATACCATTTCATTACAGCTTCCACTTTTGTTGGATCGACAAAAATGCCATTTGCATTAATGACATGGCCCAAGAATTTCACTTCTCGTAGCCAAAATGCACATTTGGAGAACTTAGCATAGAGTTTCTCCTTCCTTAAAACTTCCAATACTTCACAAAGATGTCGAGCATGAACCACCTCGCTTCGTGAATATACCAAAATGTCATCAATGAAGATGATAACAGATCGATCTAACATAGGCCAACACACCTGATTCATGAGATCCATAAATGCAGCGGGTGCATTGGTTAAGCCGAAAGGCATTACTACAAATGCATAATGACCATACCTTGTACGAAAGGCAGTCTTAGGAATATCTTCTTCTTTTACCTTTAGCTGATGATAACCGGATCTCAAATCGATTTTGGAAAACCAACTTGCTCCTTGTAGTTGATTAAATAAGTCATCAATCCTAGGTAATGGATACCTATCCTTGATGGTTACCATATTCAGCTCAAGATAGTCAATACACATACGCATGCTTCCATCCTTCTTTTTTACGAATAGGATTGGTGCACCCCATGGCGATACACTTGGACGGATGAAACCTTTGTCAAGAAGCTTTTGCAGCTGAGACATCAACTCTTTCATTTCTGTTGGAGCTAAACGATAAGGCGTCTTTGCAATCGGCTTGGCACCAAGAATATGATCAATTCGAAATTCGACTTCTCTCTCTAGTGGTATTCCTGAAAGATCATCAGGAAATACATCGGGGAATTCGTTCACCACTGGGACAATTTCAAGCTTTACCTCTTCTTGACTTGAATCGACAACATAGGCTAAGAATGCCTTGCATCCACGAATCAAGTATCTCCTAGCTTGCATTATTTAGCAAATAGAGATATTCTTCTTTTTCTCACCATAAATCGTGATTTGTTTACCACATTGGGGAAAATAGATGAATAATCTTATGATAACATACAATATTGGCATGATGGCGAGATAACCAATCCATTCCGACTACAACATAAAATTCTCCCAGCTCCATAGGAATGAGGTCTATGCGATATACTTCTCCTTCGACCTCAAAACGACAATTTGGATGGATATCAAGTACTAAGAGATTCTTACTATCTGCTATTTCAATTTCTAGAGGATTTGCCAAGTTAATACTAGGGAAAGTAAACGATCTACTAAAGATTGTAGATACAAAAGAATAACTTGCTCCAGAATCAAATAGTATATGCACTGGAATATTATTAATCAGGAAAGTACCTCTCCCCACGTCAGGTATCACCTTTGTCTCTTCAACAGTGATCTGAAAGGCTCTTCCACGCTCTCCACTAGTCTCTCCTTTCTTTTCCCCACCAATAGACTGCATCGGCTGAGGATTTGCCCCTTTTCCTAGTGTTTCCTTGTAGAAGTGGACACTGAATTTTAACGTGTCCTGGCAGATTACAGTTGTAACACACATTGATTGGACTAGGGCATTGTGGGGTGGTGTGACCCACTTTGCCGCACCTAAAACAGAAAATTTGTTTCAAGCGACACTCTCCAGGATGGTTTCTTCCACACATGTTGCATTGACGAGTTCTAGACCGTGGTTCAAATTTCTTGAACGAAAATCCTGACTTTGCCTTCTTTTATGGAGGATTAGAAAGCTCCACCTTTCGTTTCTCGTAAGTTACAACTTGACGATTCAGCTCCACCTCCCTTTCTCTTGCCCAGTTTATGACTTCCCCTAAGGTTTCGCACCTAGAAGGGTTTATAAACTCACGAATATCCTTCTTCAGCATGTTATGATATCGGTTAATCTTCATTCTTTCATTCAACATCATATACGGACAAAACTAGAGTTTATCAAAATACTCTCCAGTAATTTCTTCAACTGACTCAGTGGTCTAAGACATGTGAAGATATTCTTCAGCAATCTTGTCCACTGAAGCCTATGGACAATATTGTTTCAGAAATATGACCTTGAATTCTTCCCAAGTCATCTCACATATCTTTTGCTGGCCTTGCTCTGATTTCAAAACTTCCCACCAGTCTCTTGCTCGACCTTTCAACAGGTTCGAAGCATAAATCACGAAATCTTTTGGATCACAATGACTAATTTCAAAATCACCTTCAACTTCCGTAATCCATCGTTGACTAACGATAGGATTTGGTACACCCAAAAATGGTGAAGTGTTACAATCAGAAAATCTCTTATAAGTACAACCAACTCTTCCCGGTCCATTATTTTGATTTGGATTGGTATGCCTTTCACTAGTAATCATCGTCTTACTGTTTGACTGATTCTCCAGTTCTTCCTTTACAATCGTTCGTATGTTGTTGCTTACTTGGGCAATAATGAATGGAAGAGAGTTTTCCAGTGCTTTTCCAATCTTTTCATTAATGATATCATCATCATTATGAAAAGTGTTGTTTCCTTTTGACCTTTCCGTTTCATGAGTGCCAGAATGATGACTTCCTTCGCCCTCAACTAAGATTTCATTATCATGTTGTGAAGTTTCCATTTCTTACGTCTGAAATGACGATAAAGTTTTAGGATACTTATTATATCCTATTTACTCTCGAATTATATACTTCTACTACTGCTCTACTAGATAGGTTTTGCATGCTTTTTATCCTCTATATTAAAGCATTATCTAATAGGCAATGCATATACATTTTTATCTACCACCATATCTAATCTTTGTTCATTTGGCAATTATATGACCACTTTAAGATCTGTATAAGTAACATGCATTTACAAGCATCACTAGCTAGGTGTGATTGTCTATACACTATACTAGTACATTCTTGTTGTTATCACATCATGCCCAAATTCACAAATTTTGGTTCAAATAATTATCTTAGCACAAAAATATGCTATTTAACAACTTAAAATACAATTTGTATAACTAATGAATGTATACGACTTTAATATGTAATTTAGAAATTTTATCTAAATTTAATCCCCATCCTACTTCGAGCCTCGGATCAAACATTTCTTACTCAACATATCAAGAGCACACGGTTTAAGTCCAAGTATTCTTAATAAATACTTAGTTCACTTAAACCATTGCTCTGATACAAACTTGTAACAACCGTATTTTTCTACATCTTTTTATATTATTTTTCACCAAAATCGGTCCCAAATTTTTCTTTTTAAACAACAGCGGAAGCATTCATAATAAAATAATGTGACGAAACCACCATATTTAAAATTCACATTATATATTTATTTGATGAGTTGAGTAAGTTTACATCAGGACAACTTATTTAGATAACCCATAATTTATACATCAAAAGTGGGTTATAAACATATGTTCGATCCTTAAACATACTGAGACCCGACTTGACTCTTTCAACCCCGTACTGGTGATTTACCTGAAAAACATTATTTATACAACTATTAGCCAACGCTAAGTGAGTTCATAAATCGACTATAATGTTTTTCAAATCACAGTTTTATCCACCCCACCATATTCCACCTATGGCCATTTAATAATTAACTGTGATTTTTAACAACTGTTTGATGTTTACAACCGACTTTAGTTGGCTATAACCGGGTCAGAACATAATGAAAATGCGATTTTCTGAAGTATAAAAGTAAACCCTTTGAAATACAATTCAAACTGAGCTGGTTTCATAATTTTTTGACCTCGTTTGGTCAGTCTAAAGATTTAATTTGTTTCAATGGTCAAAGCTACAATTTTGTGCAGAATTTATGTGTTGTGTTTTATGTCATATATTAGTGAATATTTGGAGTTAGGTTATGTAATTTATATAATAGATGGTCTTATGTGTCTGTACCAATCTCCAACTGGAATTACGACAATCGGATAACCAAGGATTTTTAAATGAATTTTTTTGTAAGCTGTGGTCAGAAAGTGATGAATCTGATCACTGCTTAGTAAATGATTTTTGTAAATTTTTCGGTAAACAATTAGGCCTTGAAAATTCTACACAAGGCCAACATCACCGAGGGGCACGTCATATATAAAGATGGTAATTTTTACAACTCCGTAAGTATGGTAAACGAGCTTCCCAAAACAACCTAATTTCAGTGAATTTGTAATGCATGGTTTATAGACTTTTAAGAGTCGAAATTGCTATTTTAAGTCTCCGCACTTGTTCGATGATTATATGAATATCATATATTAAGCCGTAGGTTACATTGTGAACACGTGCACGAAACCACACGATAAAATACTATGTGACAACGTGTTCGCGTGCTAATTGCTAGATACGTGTAGGATTTACGTGAATTGCATAAACAACCACTAATAACCCATGGTAACCACAATAGGGCATGGTTGTCCATCCTAAATCACATACACCTATACCTTACCGAGCAACACTAAGGTGAGTTCACGTTTCCTATATTTAAATGTTTTGAAACATAGGGAAAGGAAACAAGAGCACATTATGGTAATGTAATGCCTATACGTTATAGTATTATAACGCCTTTATTTAATAGCATGTTGTTATATTGTTATGGTCACAAAGTAGCATTATCACATAAAGTCCTAGTAAACCTTCGACCCTTAGTATTGGGATTAATAGCGGGGGAATTTTGAGTAGTACTACTGGGCCAGACAAGCCCCACCCGAGCTAGTCGCGCTAGCTAGACCGGTAATGGTCATCGGGTGTAGAATTAGCCTAACATACCGCCATGGTCAGTGATAGACCTGGCAAACAAAGGCAACAACAGTCAGCTTCGGTTTTGAGCTCTTTTGTGATGTAACACGGGTTAGCTAGATACTAATATGATAATAAACTATTAGATACTAAAACTTACTATTCGGTTTGAAACAGTGGAAACTTGTAAAAATGAATCATGTTATAACTGTGAACTACATCTGTGAACTCATGCATCATAAATGATTGACACTTGTTTCTTACATGTTTTCCCCAGGTCGCTAAGCCACTTGCTCACGGTTAGGTGCATTGCATGGGTGTTAAAATCATTTTATTTCTTGATGTTTCATTTTACATTCATATTCCGTTGGTTTGGGCGTTTGTTTTGACGCATACTTTTTTAACCTACATTTATTATGCTTCCGCATTACTTTTATTTTGTTGGTTGTTTGGTTTAAAAACATTTTTTCATATAGAGGTCATTTAATATGACTGGTTTCTTAGATCCTGGTTTGTAACACGCCTCGCGGTAAACCCCTGCAAGTGGATTTTGAGGAAGTGACATGCTGAGAGCATGTGTCATTGATCTAGGTGGTAGTTAGGATGATCACCTACCTCTAATAGAATTCTCCTACAACAACAGTTACCATACAAGTATCAAGGCCCCTCCATTTGAAACCTTGGATGGGAGAAAGTGCAGAACGCCCATTTTTTAGACTGAAGTTGTAGAAAGCCAACTGTCAGGAGATAGTCCTTGAGACCACAGACAAGATTGTACAGATCCGTAATAGGCTCAAAGCTGCCCATGATATGTAGAAGAGTTATGCAGATAAGAGGCGGAAACCTCTTGAGATCCAAATTGGGACAAAGTTTTGTTAAAAGTGTCACCTTGGAAAGGTGTCATGAGATTTGGAAATAAGGGCAAGTTGAGTCCGAGATATATTAGACCATTCAAGATAACCGAATTCCGTAGCTTATAGATTAAAGCTACCTAAGAAACTTAGAGGAATCCATATTGTATTCCACATCTCGAATATAAAGATATGTCTAGCTGATACGTCGCTAGCAATACCGTACCATGATGCGCAGATTGACGAAAACCTGAGGTTCATCGAGAAACCGATTTCAATCGAGGATCGACAGGTTAAAAGGCTTCGAAAGATAATTGTTTCCATCGTGAAAGTCAAATGAGATTCCCTTTGTAGCCCAGAATATACATGGGAGGTTGAAGCAAATATGAGACAAAAGTACCCTACCTATTTGAATAAATCTCGAGGACAAGATTTCTTTTAAGGGGGTGAAGATGTAACACCTCGGAAATTCATGACAAATAATATGGAAACACGTGTCCATTTAACTCTCAAATAATCCCAGTAAGTTGGACGAGAGGGGCCAAATATATTAATATGTGGAAGGATGGAAGTTGAAGGATTGAATCTGACTAAATGCCAAAATTTTGGCTTTTGAAGGTCCCTTACGGACCACAAGGCATATGCCTTACGGTCCATAAGGCATTTAAATTTTTGTGGGCGTTGAAGGTCCCTACGGTTGGCCATTGCTGTTCGAGTGGGTGGTGAACTAGGTGGTGAAAACGAATGTGGTGAAGAATGTTGAGTAAAGTCAAAGAAGGGTGGTTTAGATTGTGGAGTAGAGTTTCAAAGGGTTGAGCTTGAAGAAGAAACACAAACCTTGGGTTTGAACACAAGATGATTCGATGGCGGCAGTCCCTGCGAGCAAAGATGAGGCATATACTGCAAATTAAACCAAGAAAGTGAGAGAATGGACTAGACTGACTCAAAACAAAACAAAAGCTCATGTAGCACATATATTGCAAATAAGTGTAATCAAAGCTAATAAACGCAATCGCCTAAGAGTGCCCGACAACGATGCCAAAAACTTGATGTGCTTCTAGTAGTTTAACTAATACTAACTAAATTAACCTAAACTAGACACTAAGTAATATTCTAGACTCTCTAAAAAACTAAACCACTGACCGGCAAGTGAACCAATCGAAACTAGAATAGGTAAAGTAAGTCCAGATATAGAACCCACAAGACTCTATTGAATACGTAAACTAGATTCGACTATTTATCTACACTAACTTGATGTAATTGTTTTTTATGTTTTGAGGGGGTGTCTAATAATCCTAATGCTATTAACTAAGAAATTCACTAAAGCTGATTAAGACACGGTTTTGGTCAAAAATTACCGAAGCAATTAAGTGATCAAATTAGTTTGTGAGGTAGTGTGCTAATGGTGTCTGCAAAATATGTGTTAAGTTGATTGTGTATAAAAACAGATTCAGGATATAGCTCGAGGATACCAAGCTATACCAATAATCAAACAATGAGTAGAAAAAGTACAAATGGACACAGGATGTACGAGGAAAGCCCATGATCAATCTAGATCTCCGGCATAAAACCTCGGGAGCTGACAATCGTCGGCTGCCTTGTTCTTCTTATTGCTTGAATAACCAGGATACAGTGCAGGATAATGCTCAGATCGCTACTAAGTGTTACAATGATTGCAAGTAGTGAGTCTTAATGTGTGATTGCAAGAAAGAATTGTGTACGAGTTAGAGAGCTCGAAGTGAAGTGAGTGTCCTACGATCTGGCCATCCGATTATATAGTTACAATAACAAACAAATTTTCCTATAAACTAGGGGTACTTCCGCATATTCCCTCTTGACCGTTGAAGATCTATTCCTCCGGCTTCAACGTCCATTTCCCAACAATATTGAGCGTGTCTTTAGGGGAATATGTTGTGAACGTTATGGACATGCAGTCATAATCTTCGAACAAATTGTTAGTAACTATCAGGATACCGCCTCAGGATGTTACCAATATCCTGGTGGGGTATCCTGACCATAAACAGCTGATAAAAAATCAAGATATAGTATCAGGATATGGGCTCAGGATTTCACCCATAACAATTGTCCCCAAAAATATATTTGTTGGGATTCCTAATTCAAACGAGTATATTTTTTCTGCATGTTATCTGAGGTTCATAATGGTATGCAGAACTTGCAGAACTTGAAAAGACTTGGTGCAACTACCAACGCACTTTTCACTCAATGCCTATCTATCTCGCCCCTATATCTTCTCACTTTCTCTTTAAAAACCATCCATCCTCCTCATAATTTCAGGTAACAATTTCTCCTTCTTTCTTCGTAATTCTTTCTGTTTTTCTCTCTCGATCGCTATAAGAACTCGATCCCATTCCGGCGAATCTACCTCATCCTTCACTAATCAAAATCCCCTCAAGAACCCCGAGAGGGAGGTATATCGCTGCGTTGAGGGCCTCTGGTGCCTTCCCTGATGTAGCTGTCATCCGACCGTTTGATCGGACTCTCTGGTCAGACGTGTCGTCCAGTGAGTGGATCTGTTTTTTGGCCTATCCTTTTTTTCTTGGTCTTTGATACCCCTTTCCTGAGTTCATGATGCAGTTCTTTCGCATTATTGGTCTCAGGTTTTCTCAGACAATGCCCATGGTTTGGAGGGTGTTGATAGTGCTCAATCAAATCAAAACTTTCCATGTCCCTGATCTCTGCATCGAGGACATCCCCATAGCTTATCGTCTTCGATCTCATGGTTCCAGCCGATTCCTGCTTTTCTCTACTTCTAACAATCCCCTCATCTTCAAAGTGACAAAAAACAAGGATGAATGGAAACGAAAATTTTTCTTTGTTAGACGAGATTCCATCGCTGAAAGTGATAGCCTTTCGGTGAATTGGTTGACCACTGGTAGGATTTAGGGTTTTAGGGATATCCCCAAATGTATCTTGAAATTATATCCTGAACTGATATCCTCACTTTTTCATGTAGCAAACTTCAAAGAACTAGCTCCTCCCACTACAGAGTCTGAAGAAAGAATCAAAGTAATTTAGCAGTTACTAGAAAGTGACAGAAGCTTCTCATCTCACCATCCAAGTTCAAGCCATTATTCCTCATCTAACACATCTGGTAAGGATCATACATTTCTGCATATGTTTAATTAATTGTGAAATTAAAGTAAAAAATGAGAATTCTCCCTTTTGTGGAGATGCAGCCAAAATGCCTCAAGTTTTTGATCTTGAAGAGCTAGATATGTACTTTAGTCCTGTTCAGATAAAGAAAGAGCCCACCAGCAAGCCGTTCACTACATCCAAGCCTTCAGCCAGTTCCAAGCCAACGATCATGCCTAAGCCTCCTCCTGCTACAAAGCCTCGTGCTTCCAGTTCCCGCTAGAGGAAAGAGACAGACCCCCCTGCTACCCCTGAGGCTTTTCCTTATAAGAACCATGGGTTCCTTGAGTCCAGTGGTTTCATGACTTCCTTTCTTAACCAGGTAATTATCCCAATCTTGTATCTTGCACATGTATACTGAGTAGGTATCCTGGTTAGATTAAGTGAATTGATACCTGAGTTTTGGATTGCAGGGTGTTGAATGCCTGACAAGTCTCTATGAGGAGGCCTGCGAGACCGTCAAGATGCTGGATGTCAAGTTGAAGAAGGCTGAAGTCACTATCGCTGACCAAGGAAAAATAGACGCCGTCAAGTCACAGCACTAAGAGGACAAATTCAAAGCGGTGACCCAGGAAGCTCAGGCTACTGTCAAGAAGGCTACTCAACATGCCCAAATCAAGCTGGATGTTGCTCAAGCCCAACACGAGCAGGACATGATCTCCTACTAGGAAGGCCTCAAAAGTCCCGTCGTAATTTCCCTTCTCCAAGCTAGACTAAAGATGGCTTATAAAGCCAAGGTTGCGGGCTTTGAATGCCCAACTTGGAACATTTACGCTTGGGAGGCGAAATTAAAGGATCTTGGTGGAAATCCCATGGAGTATCATGCTAAGCCCTAGGCTAGAGCATCTTCCAAGGCGGCTAAAATGGTGGTAGAAGCAGAGGGCAAAACTGGCGAAGATCCCGGGTGTGACAACTGGCAATTTTTAGTGTATCCGTACAATGTTAAACAGTAATTTATGCTTTAATAACTGTGCCTGATTAAATTAATGACATGAATGATTTTCTGATTACTGTCATGTATATACAAGTGCATTACATGTTGCATGATTTCTTATCATTATTGCATGCAACACAATATGGTTCAATTAGTGCATGAAACAAAGTTAGCACAGTTAACTAGAAGTACTGACGGGAGTTTAGTACTCAGACATACATGATATTAAGACACAGAATGAGCCTGAAACCAAGAGTTACACTTGTATAGTGTGTAGGAAAGTAGGGATCATAAAACTGTCTTCCTAGTGATAGTTTAAGTGCCGGAAAGTGCCTAAAACTCACAAAAACTGCAGAAGTCTGCATATTTCAGCAAAAATCAGCATTTTAACTACATAATATAATGCAGAATTTTGGTTTAATGGTCCAGAATATCTTCCTAAATGTCAGGAATCAAAACGGTCATAAAAGCCTACATAAAGCACACTAAACTGCGTAATTTAGCACCTTAACGAACCGGTAACCAACCAAACAACCGGACACTACCCAAAATACCAAATTTTCACTAGAAGCATTGTTTTAGTATTACGAAGCTAGTTAAGGTCACCGAACATCATAACACACCCTAAAACATTCTAACATCTAAAACCCTAACCATTACACTTAACATTCAACTAAATAAACTAACTAAGATTGAAAACCCACCATACACCCTCCCCCCCCCCCCGTTCGACGATTCCCACATGGGGACCCACCCCTTGATTTCTTTGAAATATTTTAATGGATATGCATGAAAGATTAGAAACATTAAAACCAAAGGATAACATGTTGTTGGAAGAACTTTACTTATAACCACAAGACTTAACACATTTCTCATTTCACCATCTTCAAACAACACATCTCCTTCTTCCTCCTCTCCTTGTCTATGGCCACACCCACACTCACACACACATCCATTTTTCAATCATTCTTATACAATCCAAGGTGATCTAGAGGTGCAAGAAGCATAGTTAAGAAGCTTGGAAGCTTTGGAGTTTGAAGAACCATCACCTAGAGCTTTTATCCACCTCCTTCATCATCATCTTCATCTTAGTTTCTACCCTGGCCTTAGAGCTACTAGTAAGCTCCTCACAACTTGATTTTACTTCTCATTTTAGTGGTTAAAGTGTCATGAAGATTGTTAAACTAAAGAATCTCAAAGAAACATGAAGATGATGTTTAACATAAAGCTTAATAACATGAAAATCTAAGTTGTTTTAGTGTATGTATGAAACTTGTTTGATGATTTCTTCAGTTTATGATGTTGATCTTCATAAGATGTCACACCCTGACTTTTGCGGAAGCGTATGATGTGTTACTTGCTCAATATCATTGCATTCAATTATAATAAACAACTATATGATTAAAACATGATGTTCATCCATTTATAAGTTTGAAATGTTACAAACACCAGTCATTTAAGTTTCAACCAACATGTCCTCAAGTTATGTTACAAAACAAAAGTGGATGACATCTAAACATGAAATTTACGTCTTGAAAACAACACCAGCGCCCAAGATCCATATTGTTTCCTGAAATACATGTAATTTTGAAAACATCAACAAAAGTTGAGTGAGTTCATGTGTTTCTGTATGAGTTCGAATAATCTTGTAAACATATGTAAGCATGCCTTTTGTAAACCGGTGTGAAAGCATCTATGAACAGATCAATTAATGTGTAGCTAAGACATTAATATGTGTGCAATGGTGCAGGAAGGCTCAAACCTTTGTGGATTTCGTATCGGGCCACCCGGCGGCGACGACATAGTCACCACATGGGCCAATCCTCGGTCCCATGGGTGGGGCTCGCAACACCCAAATAGATCAATCACTCATGCCCCTCGGTCCTTATACAAGGATTAATGATCTTAAGTGTTGTATCCACCACTCACATGATCTAACAGTTCATTCCTTAGCTAACCATACCATTTGTAAACGTTGAAACATTGAAACATGTATTTCACCCCCGAAGTTATAAACCGAAAACAGTTAAAAGAAAAGGGGGACATGAACTCACAAGTTTGCGTCCTGTTGTCTCGTATACTCAAAGGTCCTTCTACGAGTCGTACAACTACCTACACACGTGCCATGTTTTATTAGACGTTTAGGTCGTGTAACAACTCTCAGTCTTATTCATTTATTAAGACTTATTTTGGAAGTTCCTGGTATACTTTGAGTTACATCTTTGATGTTCATTATATAATTCCAAAGTGTATAATTTTTAGTTAAAATAATAATGTTTTAACTTAAATTATATTTATCCAATTATTTGGAATATTGTTAAAATAATGTATTTTTGACTTAGATCATTTGCAATTTCTTTCAGAAAATTTCCCAAGTATGGGTATACTTGTACATGTGTATTTTCATACTTGTGTATTATTATACTTGTGTATTTGTGTATTTTGCCAGTATTAGAGGTGTCTTCCGGTGTGTATTTGTACGTATGAGAATACGAATTTTCTTGTATTTATTAAGTATTTTATACTTAATCTTGTATTTAATTTTCTCGAATATTATTTTTAGACAACTAAGAATCACAAAATTTATATTCTCAAATTATATATATTTTAGGAGAATTTTTATAGAAAAATATCTATAAATCTTTCTTGGAAAAAATAAATATACCTTCATATATATCTCAAAAATAATATATATTTTTAAGATTAACTTTAGAAAATATATATTTCCATTTTTCACCCAAAATAATATATTTCTAACTTGTTTAAGAAAATATATATTTTTCTTCACGCAAAAATAATATATTTTCCATTTGACAAAGTAGGATATATTTTGTACTACTTGTAAAAATTATATTTTTCGTTTCTTTGGTTTCAAAAATATCGTTTTTTCATACTTGTCGAGTTACGAATTTATTTCTGGAATTTATATATATATCTATAGTCCTTTGTCCTTGTCCGGTTTGTCCAATATTCGGGTATAATTTATATATTTATTTTCTTCAGATCTTGGTAATATTTCCACATTACAATTTTGGTATATTTGGTGTGTTATATTATTTTCAAATTCATAAAATGGTATAACTAATACACATAATATACATATAGCACACAATTTGTGACATCTAAATATATATTTTCCTAAATATATACTTAGTCATTTTATTTATCAAAAATCAACCTCCAATATTTGTAATTTTTGTAATAAAACTTATGGCAAAATTTTATATGAAAATCATGATTAAAATGTACTTGTAAACACTTGTTTAAAAATATTTTTCTAAGTATTTTAATTTCTACAAAAATTTTGCCATAGTTTCCCCTTAAAAATGGAGATTTCCATGCCTTAAAGCATATCATTTTCTTTTAAAATTTCATCATCGATCATCAACAATTCAAACAACACTTACTATATGCTTTAAATATGCAATTTATACTATGACATGAACTTGAAAGTTTGTAAAAATTTTAAGTAACTTCACATGTTGTTTAGTAAGTTTAGTTACCTCTAAAAACATGGTTTTTAGTTTATAAAACTCTTTCTTGTAGATTTTAGTTCTTTACAACTTACATGATGATTTTCTAAAAATAATTCTTTTTGCATTCTTCTTGTTATCAACACTTTTCTAGCCTTGATTTAACACTTAAAACATGATTAACTTCTTTAAAAACCATAATCATGTTAATCTTGTAATAACCTTTGTTCTCTTGAAAATATTATCTTTGAAATCATCCATTTTCAAGACTTATAACATGTATCAATAATCATCATACACTAAAACAAGCTTATATTCGAATTCATGTTTATCATAAAGGATGATCATTATGATTTTCTCAAGATCCATCCTCATACTTGATAGATCATGTGTTTAATCATCATCTAGCAAGGTTCTTATGATGATCAACATCATAAACACAAGAAATCAACAATCAAGTATACTACATACACTTAAAACAAATTGTTCTTCATGTTATTAAGCTTTATGTTTATGTTCATGCTTATGTTTCTTTGAGATTCTTATGATTAACAAGTTACATAACCTTTTATCCACTAAAATTAGAAGTAGAATCAAGTTGTGAGGAGCCTACTACTAGCTCTATGGCTAGGGAAGAAACTAAGATGAAGATGATGATGAAGGAGGTGGATAAAAGCTCTTGGTGATGGTCCTTTAATCTCTAAAGCTTCCAAGCTCCTTAGATAGGTTCCTTGCACCCTTAGATCACCTTGGAATGTATTGGAATGGAATGAAAATGGATGTTTGTGGGTGTGTATGTTGAGCCAAGAATGAGAGAAGGAAGAGGGAGGTGAAGTGGTGAAATAAAGATGATGAATGAAAGATGGTTTAGTCTTATGGTTTTTAAAACAAGTTCTTCCAACAAACAAATAACCCTTGGTTTCTATGTTTCTAAAGTAATTAGCAAATCCTATAAAATAATTGAAAGAAATCAAACAGTGGGTCCCCATGTTGGAACCGTAAGTTGAATGGGGGGGGTTCTAGTTGTGATGAAATGGTAAGTTAAAGATTAAGGTTAGATTTCAAGTATCTTAGTTAGTGTTATAAGTGTTTACTGTTTAGAGGATATATTATGATGTTCGGTGACCATAACTAGCTTCGTAACACTAAAACAATGCTTCTAGTGAAAATTTGGTGTTTCGGGTAGTGTCCGGTTGTTCGGTTGGTTACCGGTTCGTTAAGGTGCTAAATTGCACAGTTTAGTGTGCTTTATGTTCCTTTTTATGACAGTTTTGATTCCCAACACTTAGGAAGGTATTCTGGACTATTAAACCATAATTCTGCATTATATTTAGATGTTAAAATGCTTATTTTTGCTGATTTGTGCAGAATTCTGCAGTTTTAGGGTGTTTCGGGCACTTTCCGGCACTTAAACTATCACTCGGAAGGCAGTTTTATGATCCCTACTTTCCTACACACTATTTTAGTGTAACTCTTGGTTCCGGGCTCATTCTGTGTCTTAACATCATGTCTATCTGAGTACTGAACTCCTGTTAGTACTTCTAGTTTGTCTGATAACGGTGCTACCTTTGTTCTGTGCACTAATTGAATCTCATTGTGTTGCATGTAATAATGATAAGCAATCATGCAACACGTAATGCATTTGTATGTACATGACAGTAATCAGAAATTTATTCATTTCACTAATTAAATCAGGCACAGTCATTAAAGCACAAATTACCGTTTAATATTTTACGGATAGATGGAAAATTGCAAGTTGTCACATTCTCCCCCCGTTAAAAGAATTTCATCCCTGAAATTCAGGCTGTGTTATCGGTTGCAGGGGAGTTGTGAAACGAATGCGGGTATTTTGATTTGATTTGGTCCTCACGCTCCCAAGTAAACTTTGGGCGATGACATGAATTCCGACAAATTTTGACAAGTTTAATACGACTTCTTCATGTCTGGTGGACTTTCTAGTTCGTAACCTTGACAGGTTATTCAGTAAATTGGAGTTTATCGTTAATGAAAATCTCATCTGCAGGAATGACAACTGCTTCTTGTGTAGGGCTCTTCTTGAGATTAGACACGTGGAATGTGTCATGAACACTACTAAGCTCTTCTAAAAGCTTTAGTTTGTATGCAACAGTTTCGATCCTTTCCAGGATCTCGAAGGGTCCAATGTACCATGGGTCCAACTTTACACGTTTACCAAATCGCACCACACCTTTCTGAGGCAAGACTTTCAGTAAAGCCATATTATCAACCTCAAATTTCCAACGGTTTCCGCCGCTTGTCGGCGCAACTCTTCTTTCTATCACGTGCTGACTTGATACGATCACGTATCTGAACGGTCTTGTCCGCAGTTTCCTGAACCAACTCGGGGTCAATAAAACGTTTATCTCCGGTCTGCGCCCAAT
The DNA here is from genome assembly GCA_030545235.1 of Helianthus tuberosus. Taxonomy (NCBI): domain Eukaryota; kingdom Viridiplantae; phylum Streptophyta; class Magnoliopsida; order Asterales; family Asteraceae; genus Helianthus; species Helianthus tuberosus. The sequence goes on along the minus strand of JARYGA010028367.1, from coordinate 19,599 downwards.
CACAACGGGGACCGACACTTACGTACATATGAGGCTTCAAATGGGGTGGCCTGAATGCTGGTGAGATAATTATTATTGTAGGAAAACTCCACCAAGGGCAGGTGAGTATCCCAACTCCCACCAAAGTCCATCACACAAGCACGTAGCATGTCTTCCCAAGTCTGAATCATCCGTTCACTCTGGCCGCCCGTTTAAAGGTGAAGGGCTGTGCTACGATTCAACTGTGAACCAAACGCTTGTTGAAACGTCTGTCAAATCCTTGAAGCAACGCGACCATCTCGGTCGGATACGATGGATACAGGCACTCCATGACGTGCCACAGTCTCTCTGAGAGATATTTCTGCTAATCTTCTTTATGCTGTCTTTCTTACTGATAGGTACAAAGTGCGCAGACTTCGTGAGTCAATAGAAAATCACCTAAATCATATTGTGTCCTCTTTGTGTTCTTGGTAGCTTTGTAATGAAGTCCATGGAGATCTGTTCCCACTTCCAGACAGGAATCTCCGGTTGTTGCAATAACCCTGACGGGTTCTGGTATTCTGCCTTAACTTTGGCGCAAGTAAGGCAGTTACCCACATATATAGCGATGTCGGCTTTCATCCTTGGGCCACCGATACCAATCTTTTAAGTCTGGGTACATCTTGTCAGATCCAGGATGAATCGAGTACCTCGACTTATGAGCTTCGTCCAGAATAAGTGCTCGTTGATTGCCGAAGGATGGTGCCCAAATTCGTTACATGAATTATAACGTTCTGTTTTCCTTTGGAACCAATTTCACTTCCATACCACGTAGTGATTCAACTCGTAAGTTCTCTGGTTTAAGTGCTTCCTGCTGGGCTTCACGAATCCGAACTGTGAGATCAGTTTGTATCGTCATCTCTAAGGCGTCCGCTACCACATTTGCCTTGCCTGGGTGATACTTGATCTCACGATCACAATCGTTCAACGGCTTAACCCATCTACGTTGTCTCCTATTCAAATCCTTCTGATCACAAAATGTCTTGCAAGCTCTTGTGGTCTATAAAAATCGCGCAACGAGCACCATACTAGAAATGACGCCAGATCTTCAATGCGAAAATCTCAGAACCTAGTTCAAGGTTGTGCGTCGTGTAGTCCTTCTCATGCACCTTTAATTGACGTGACACGTAAGCGATGATTTTGTCCTATTGCATCAAAACGCAACCAAGACCTTATCAAGAAGCATCACAATAAACTACAAATCCATCGGTACCGTCAGGTAAAGATAAGATAGGTGCATTGCAGAGTTTATTCTTCAACGTCTACAAAGTTGTCTCGTGTTTCTCTCCCCAATTAAACTTCTTATCCTTTTGGGTTAGGGACGTTAGTGGCTGAGTAATACTTGAAAAATTCTCAATGAATCGTCTGTGATAGCTCGCTAACCCCAAAAATTGTCGTATCTTAGTTGGCGTCTTGGGGGTTTCCCAATTCTTGATCGCTTTGATCTTAGCAGGGTCAACATGAATTCCATTCTTATTCACCATGTGACCTAAGAATCGCACCTCTTGAATCCAGAATTCGCACTTTGACAGCTTAGCATACAGCTGCTCTTTCTTCAAAAGCTCCAGGATAGTTCGTAGATGTTGCTAATGATCTTCCTTAGTCTTCGAGTAAATAAGAATGTCGTCCATTTATACAATCATGAACTTATCCAGGTATGGATTGCACACCCGATTCATGAGGTCCATGAATACTACATGTGCGTTTGTTAAGCTAAACAACATGACAAGGAACTCGTAACGTCCATAACGAGGCCTAAAGGCCATTTTTGGGATACTTTCTGTTTTGGTCAAAAATTACCGAAGCAATTTAGTGATCAAATTAGTAATGTGAGGTAGTGTGCTAGAAAGTGTATAGAAAATATGCTTGTTGAGTTACTTGGAAAATCAGTATTCAGGATACGGCTCAGGATATTGAGCTGTATCTACGATCAAACAATGAGCAAACAATGAACAAAAAGTAAAGGAAATGACACGAGATGTACGAGGAAAGCCCTTGATCAATCTAGATCGCCGGCATAAAACCTCAGGAGCTGACAATCGCAGCTGCCTTGTTCTTCTTATTGCTTTAAACTTCAGGATACAGTGCAGGATATAGACCAGATCGCTAAGTGTTACAATGCTTTTGTATGAAAGTAAGAATTGCTCGAGAGCAAGTGTTAGAGTGTAGCGAGTGTGATTGTGATGTCCTATTTGATCTGGTATACCCACCTATTTATAGTAATGAATTACAAACAATAATCCCTACAAATATGGGGTACTTCGAATATTCCATTATGAACGTTATTGACCGAGTAATACGGCTTCAACGTCTTCATTTGAACGACTTGGACCGAGTCTTCCGCGGAATGAGTCTTATGAACGTTGCCAGCTTCCAACCCACGTACCTGCACATAATCCATTAGTAATCCTGAGGATACCATTCAGGATATTACCAATATCCTGAACCAGCATCCCGGATGTAAACGGATACTGCATAACCAAGATATAAACTAAGATATTTTCCAGGATATAGGGGTTCAGAATTTCACCCATAACAATTGTCCCCAAAAATGTTACCGTTTGATATCCTGCACTAACGGTTACATTTTTCACGGTGGCCGAGGTAATTAAGAGATAAGACCATTGATGTGACAACTTTCAACCACCCGGCCTATATTTACTCATCATACCCTATATCTTCTCATCCTCATCTTCTTTTTTAACCACAATCGACAAGAAAAAGGTAATATTCTCTCCCTCATCTTCATATTCTTTTTTTAACTTTCTCCGGCGAGAATTCAGGCGACCAAATGCCTAGGCAAACGAGGTCCAGTTCAGGCGACTCGGCTCCCACATTCATTCAACAGAATCTTCTCCAAGAACCGGAGAATGAAACATGCACCTTTGACAGTGCTCATCTGTCGGCTTTGAAATCCTCAGGTATCTTTCCGGAAGGAACTATATTCCGACCCTTTGATAGAGAAATCCGGTCGGATATGGTTTCCAACGAGTGGATTTGTTTCAAAGCTTTCCCCTTTACCTCAGGGCTACGATTCCCCTTTCCGGACTTCATCACCGAGTTTTTTAATATCACCAAAATTTCTTTCAGCCAAACCATGCCAATGCTCTGGCGTGTTTTGTCTGTTCTTGACCAAATCAAGAGAAACCACATACCTGACCTTTCTGTCCATGATCTCCCTTTAGCCTACAAGCTTAGATGCCATGGCTCATCTAGATTCCTATTTTATTCTACTTCCGGTGATCCATTGATACTTCGTGCCACCAAGAACGAGGATGGTTGGCAATCCAAGTTTTTCTTTGTGAAAAGGGATTCAATCCCTGGTGGAACAGATTATCCGATGAGATGGTTAAGAAAGGGTAGGACTTAGGGTTTAAGAATGATCCTGTCTCTTATCCTGTCTCATATCCTCAGCTAATGAATTTTATTTCTCCTGTTTTTGTATGCAGCTGATTTCAGAAAGATCGCACCCCCCCCCCCTTGCTGATTCTCAAAAAAGGATAGACGCTATCAGACTGCTTCTAGAAACAGAGAGAAGTTTTAATCCGTCTCCACCAACTCCAAGCCCTCTTTCAAGCGCAAACATGTCTGGTAAGAATCCTGCAAGATATCCTGCACACATATGTTTATTATTTGCTATTCTTAGGAGAGATTTAGAAATTTACTCCCTGTGTGCAGATTCCAGCAAAGTCCCAGTCTATCTAGACCTTGAGGAACTTGACAGCTATCCAACTCCAGCCACAGTCAAGAAGGAAACTCCTGCTGCTACTAGCTCCAAACCACTCCCAGCTCCCAAGGCCAATCCAAGAACCCGTGCTTCCACAGCGAAAAAGAGGAAGGGTCTTGAAGTCAGTGCTCCGGGCTCAGAAGGGTTCTCCTATGACGAACTCAGCTTCTCCGATTCCTTAGAGCCAATGACATCCTTCCTTAACAAGGTAATATCCTGACGCATATCCCTCATGTATATCCTGCACATATATCCTGCACGTATATCCTAACAGGATATCCTGGTAGGATATCTTGGTCAACATACATTCTAACTTTATACCTGTAATTGGTGTGTAGGGCTTCCAGCATTTGCTCCACTTGTATAATGACGCTTGTGGTACCGTGGCACTTCATGAAGCCAGGATCAAACAGCTCGAGAGCACCGTTGCTGACCAGGGTGCCATTGCTGAAGCGAAGAGCCGTCACTATGAAAGCCTGCTGAAGAAGGTCACCCAAGATGCTGAAGTCAAACTTGCCACCGTTCAAATGGATCATGATCAGGCCTTGATCAACTTCCGAGAGGGAATCAAGGCTTCTGCTATCGTCTCCTTGCTACAAGCACGCATCAAGATGGCCTACGAGGCCAAGGAGACGGGCCTTGTTTGTCCATCTTGGCCAGTTGAATCCTGGGTGGCCAAGTTAAAGGAGCTCAGAGGCAAAGCTGTGCCATTTCCTGTTGAAGCCGGTGAGTCTTCTAAGTCAGCAGAGGTGGTGGTCCAAGCTGGAGACAAAAAGGATGCTGGAGCTGATGCTGGGATGGACATAGGTCAGGATGCTGCGCAGGATGCTGGTCAGGATACTGGAGCGGAGAAGTCTGAGAAGGTTGGAGGAGATGCCGCTGTGTGAGGGCATTTAGGTGGGCGATGATGGATATATGTGCCAAGGCCAGAGCCCACCTTTTTGAATTTGAATGTTGGTTTGTAGTCCCATAAACAATTTACTTTTCTGCACTTTACTTTTCCGCACCTGAACAATTTACATTTCCTGCATGCTTTTTGAACAATACAACAGTTGAAGGTGGATGGGTCTCGGTTTGAGATGAAGCCTTCAACTGTTGAGTAAATATGGTAATGAACTATTAGTGCTCTTAGTGGATGGGCCTTGTTTTGAGGTGAAACTAAGAGAACATCTTTTGGTATGTTAATAATATAACTTCTCTTTTGACCTTATTACTGTTGTCATTGCTATGAAAATCGTAGTTGTAAAAATTGTTTGATTTGTACACTTTTAGGAATATGTATTATAGATGTATCCTGAAAGGTATCCTGAAAGATATCTTGATAAGGATATTAAAATATAATCTACAAATTATCCAAATAAAAAGGAGAGATCATACCAGAGATTCTTACAGAACCAATTTTAATCCTCCAGTATAAGTTTTGTCCCCAGTGCATACTTGTGAACTTGGATCCATTCTTTGAACAGTATAATGTATGTCCCCTGTGTTTGACACAGAAACGCAAATGCATTTATACCTTGTCTTAAATAAATTCCGCGTACCCTGGGGCAAAAACCCCTGATATCCTGAAATAAATCTTTAGCATACTTGGGATAAACCCTTAATACCCTGGGGATAAACCCTGATATCTGGGGATAAACCCTAAATTTCATGCGCTACAGGCGAGAGTGTATAAACTCCAATCCTTAGAAAGGTGAAAACCTTTAAACCTTTGAGAGTATGAAAATACTCTTTCGTGAGAGAGGGTGATCAATCCTCATATACCTTTAGGATCCATGATATAGCCAACAGTAACGAAATTGTCAGCCACTTTTACATGAACTGGTCCCGCTACCTTGAACTATACCTAGATAACTTGCGCTCCAGGCGAGGTGTTTAAACCCAATTCGAAAGAAAGGTGAATACCTTTAAACCTTTGAAGGGACCAGGATCCCTTAAACGTGAGAGAGGGGGCCAATCCTCCAATCTTTCGACTTATCCTGAGCATATATCCTGAAGCTATATCCTGAAACATATCCTGCAAAACAATTGTAAACTAAGGTGGGTGTTAGCTTGGCTAACAACCCTTCGATGCTTAAGTCAGTATTGGGTTCAAGACAATAAACAAAAATATATTTAAAAATAGAATACATACCATTCCGAGATAGAAAATAAATTCTACTCTTACTTGAAATAGAGCTTCAAATGTATTGCATTCCAGGATCTTGGTAGCATATCCCCTTCCACATTCCTGAGTCGATATGCTCCTTTCCCTGCTTCTGACTCGACTTCATAAGGTCCTTCCCATTTCGAAGCTAGCTTGCCATCGGCAGGATTAGTGGTATTTTGAAAAGCCTTTCTTAGCACCCAATCACCAACTCGAAATCTTCTAGTCCTTATGTTCTTATTATATGCTCTGGATATTCTTTGTTGATATGCTGCTATCCTTAGCCTTGCTGCATCTCTTTTTTCGTCTATAGTATCCAAATCCTGACATAAGACTTCAGGATTCTGTTCAGGATCCTGCAGCATAGATCTTGCAGTAGGTATCGTCATTTCTGTTGGAATCATCGCCTCCGCTCCAAATACCAAGGAAAACGGGGTTTGGCCGGTTGCATTCTTTACCATTGTCGTATAAGCCCACAAAACAAAGGGTAACTCTTCCGCCCATCTTCCTTTTTTGGCCCCAAGTCTCTTTTTTAAGTTATTGACTATTATCTTGTTTGAAGATTCAGCTTGTCCATTCGCTTGAGGATGTACTGGAGTAGATGTGATCATTTTGATTCCCCAACTTTTGCAAAAGTCAGTAGTCCTTTTGCTTATAAACTGGGACCCATTATCACAAATGATCTCAGCTGGTACTCCAAACCTAGTCAGGATATTCCTCTTTATGAAGGATACTACTTCTTGGTCTCTAACTTGGACAAATGCTTCAGCCTCAACCCACTTGGAGAAATAATCTGTCATAGCTAACATAAAGACTTTTCCTCCTGGAGCTTTTGGTAACTTTCCTACTATATCCATCCCCCACTTCATGAATGGCCAAGGGGAAACTACAGGATATAATGGTTCAGCTGGTTGATGTAATATGTTACTATGTCTTTGACATGCATCACATCTTCGAGCATATTCTGCAGCATCTTTCCTCATCGTCGGCCAATAATATCCTGTCCTTAATACTTTGGAGAACAATGATCTGCCCCCGGTGTGATTACCACAATCCCCTTCATGTATATCCTGAAGTACTTCTTTGGCCTCAGGATCCTCCAAGCACCTCAAATACGGTCCTGCAAGAGATTTCTTGTATAAAACATTATTTATAATAGTGAATCGTGATACCTTCATCCTAAATGCCTTAGGATTTTCATCTTCGGGGATGTGTCCTTCCTTAAGATATCTCATGATTGGAGTCGTCCAGGATTTAGGGTTCTTTTCAGGATACTCTAATCCAGGATCCTGAATACCCGCTACTTCTTTATCCTGAGGATTCGTTGCAGGATATAAGACATGTAATATTGGTATTTGGGTCCCTTCAGGTATCCTGATTGATGATCCCAAATTTGCTAAGGCATCCGCTTCAGCATTATCTTCCCTTGGTACCTGTTCAAGTGTAAAAACATCGAAATATCCTGCTAATTTTTTGAGAATATCAAGATATTCTATTAATTTCTCACCCTTAACTGCATAGGATCCATTAAAATGGTTAGTAATTAACAAAGAATCAACATATACTTGTAAATTTTTGATACTCATGCTCTTAGCCAATTCTAATCCTGCGATTAAAGCCTCATATTCTGCTTCATTGTTGGTAGCAGGAAATTCACACCTAATAGCCTGGGGTAATATGTCCCCCTGTGGCGATTTTAGTAGTATTCCTAATCCTACTCCTCTTATATTAGATGCACCATCAGTATATAATGTCCAGGATCCTGAGGATTCTCCTAGCTGTTGAACTTCTAGGTCTACCTCATCCTGAATGTCACTACTAAAATCAGCCACAAAGTCAGCTAAAGCCTGAGACTTTATGGCATTCCTAGGTTCATATACTAAATCATAGGCACTTAACTTTACTGACCACTTAGCCATTCTACCCGACATTTCCGGTTTCCTAAGTACATTTTTGACAGGATAATTTGTTTTAACGTGTATCCTATGTGTCTCAAAGTAGTGTCTAAGTTTTGTTGATGCCATAACTAATGCTAGTATCAATTTTTCTAAATGAGAGTACCTAGTTTCAGCATCTAACAAACTTTTACTAACATAATAAACAGGATATTGCTGACCTTCATGGTCTTTTATGAGAACGGCACTTACAGCATTCCCTGATACAGCAAGGTACAGGGATAGTGGTTCACCATTTTCAGGTTTCATCAATAGAGGTGCGGTTGAGAGATATCATTTCAAATCCTGTAGGGCTGCTTCATGCTTCTCACCCCACTCGAATTTTTTGTTCTTTTTCAGGATATCATAAAAATCTTTACATTTTTCTGAAGATCTTGAGATAAATCTGTTCAATGCTGCCACTCGCCCTGTTAATCGTTGAACATCCTTCATATTCGAGGGTGATTTAATATCCAAGATGGCTTTAATCTGCTCCGGGCTTGCTTCTATTCCTCTTTTGGTCACCATATATCCTAGGAATTTTCCTGCTCCTGCTCCTACTCCAAAATGGCACTTAGCAGGATTCAGCTTCATGTTATACTGATCCAGGATATCAAACGCTCCTTTAATATCCTGGAGGTGATCCTGAGCTTTCTTTGACTTTACCACCATATCGTTGATGTACACTTCCATGGTGTCCCCCAGTTTGTCTTTGAACATCATGTTTACCAATCTTTGGTATGTTGCACCTGCATTTTTCAAACCAAAAGGCATAGCTGTATAACAATAAATACCTGTTGGTGTCATGAAGGCAGTATCCTCCTGGTCAGAAGGCTCCATTTGGATCTGTTGAAATCCTGAGGATGCGTCCATGAAAGTCAGCATTTCATGCCCGGTAGTGGCATCTACCATTGCATCAATGTGGGGAAGAGGAAATGGGTCTTTAGGACAAGTTTTGTTCAAGTCTGTGTAATCTACACAGACTCTCCATTTCCCGTTTTTCTTCTGTACCACAACCACGTTTGCTAGCCACCTTGGGAACTTAACCTCTCTGATCATCCTGGACTTCAATAATCTCTCAACTTCCTCTTGAATAATCGTATTCCGCTCAGGAGCAAACTTCCTTCTTTTCTGTTGCACAGGCTTGAATGATTTATCAATTCCAAGCTTGTGAGTGATAATATCTTTGGATATGCCTGTCATATCCTCATGCTTCCATGCAAATGTTGACATCCTGCATTTTAAAAAGTTAATTAATTGCTCTTCAATATCCTGAGGGATATTGGTTCCCACGAGAACCGAAATATCGGGATTATCCTGGTCTAGGATAATTTTCTTCACATCCTGCTCCGGATCCTCCACGATATCCTGGGCCCGCGTCTTTAATTGCTATGCTGCACTAGGTTTGGTTGAGGATTTCATCGAGGATGAGTAGCATTCTTTCGCCTCCTGCTGATCACTATCAACTTTAACAACTCCCCAAGGGGTAGGTATCTTGATGCATTGGTGATATGTTGATGGCACGGCCTTCATATCGTGAATCCACGGTCTTCCCAGTATAATGTTATAGCAGGATAGAGAGTCCATCACACAGAAACGTTGTATCGAGTTGACTCCTTCAACGTACACCGGCAATTTTATCTCTCCCACTGTGTTTCTAGCCTCTCCACTGAACCCAACAAGCACGGTAGACTTTGAAGTGATATCCATTGGAGATACATTCATTCTTTTAAGCGTCTCTAGTTAGATTATGTTGACGGAGCTGCCATTATCAACCAATATCCTGCGTACAAAATGGTTAGCCACATATAACGTTATTACCAGAGCATCATGGTGAGGATCCTGGACAGAATCCCTGTCATCAGCATCAAATGTGATCACTTTGTCAGTTGTGAGTGTAGTCATCCTGACAGGTTTATCTCCCCTTTCGGCCTTAGCTTCTTTTGCATGCCTCTTTGCTGCCGAATACGAAGTCCCACAAATGTCGGATCCTCCCGAAATGAAGTTGATTATCTTGGCATCCGTGGGAGGTGATGCTGCTCGCTCAGGATCCTTCTCATTATCCTGACCCTTATTCTTCTTTCTTCCTAAGAGATCTTTCAAATACCCCTTGCTTAGAAGATAGCTTATTTCTTTCCTTAAAGCGATGCAATCCTCAGTCATATGTCCGAAATCTTCGTGGAAAGCACACCATTTTGATTTGTCTTTCCAATCGGCTTTTTGTTGATTCTTTCGAGGCCATCTAGCCTTGTCCCCTAGACCCTGCATGGCATACATCAATTCAGGAATGTTAACAGAAAAGCAATATTCAGATAATTCAGGATCCTCATCTTCGACAGCATTCACTCTCTTGTTTTCATTTCTACCATATGGCTTAGGCCGATGTGACTTGAATGAGGATTCTGACTTCCTGTTAGTTGACTCATAAGTGTTAGATGAGTTCATCCTTTCTTGCATCTTTCTGTCATCCTCCAACCGAATATATCTTAGGGCCCTGTTCCGAGCTTCATCCAAGTTCCTGCATGGGTTCATTACAAGGTCTTGATAAAATTGAGAATCTTTTTGCAGCCCCATCTTGAAAGCTTGCACAGCTGTTGCAACATCAAGATGAGGAATGTCTAGTGATTCCCGACTGAACTTGTTCACATAATCCCTGAGGGATTCCTGAGGCCCCTGTGTTATCCTGTAGAGATCACTTGTTAATTTTTCAAAGCTTCTACTACAAGAAAACTGACTATTAAACAAATTTACTAAGTGAGCAAAAGAAGTAATCGAATGTGGAGGAACATTCAAGAGCCATTTCAGGGCTGATCCTGTCAAGGTTGAACCAAAGCCCTTGCACAAGCATGCTTCCTTGAGATCCGGAGGGATAGGGTTAATCTCCATCCTTTCCCTATACTGAGCAATATGCTCCTCAGGATCCGTTGTTCCGTCGTAAAGCTTCATGTTGGGGGTTTGGAACCTCTTTGGGATCTCAGCATCACAGATAGGATATGCAAAACGAGATATCTTGTGGCTGTCTTGAGACACTTCCGGGATCGGCTGGACCACCCCGGGTACACTTGATATCATGTCCTTCAACTTCTGAAGTTCCCTAGTAAGTGCTGATGTCACACCTGTATCCTGCAAAGATCCACTATTGTTAGTAGTATGAGTATTATTATTATTTGATACGTTACCCGTTGGAGGATTTTGCCCATATCCTGAAGCATATCCTGAGCTCCTTATGGTCGACATCCTGACCGAGGAGGGTATTTCAGGAGTATGATTCTGAGGAATGCTGGGCACAATATTCCCCCTGTTATCCTCAGTATACACAGCTGAACTGAAGTTCAAAGTTCTGGGGTGTAATGGAGTGACAATATCCTCAGCAGATCTGCTCGAGCCGGACTTCAGGAGTTGTATTTCCCTTAAAAGCATTTGGTTCGTTTCCTGTTGCTGCCTCATTTGTTCCTGCACACTTCCAAATAAGGTTAAAATTTCATCGTTAGAAGCTAAAACGGGAGCAGATTCCTGAACACTGCGAGTAGGGATAATATCCTGAGGTCGTGTAGAGGCTGACATCCTTGGAGGAGGTGGTGGAAGCACCGGACCGGTAGTAGCAGAAGTCATAGCAGACACAGTAGAGGAACTCATGTTTGATCTTGAAGCCATTATGGACAATGTGGCAAAAAGTTTTGAAAATAGAAAACCGATTAGCGATTTGACAAAAAATTTTAGTAAAGAGAGCACCACTTGCCCCACGGTGGGCGCCAAATTGTTTTGGTCAAAAATTACCGAAGCAATTTAGTGATCAAATTAGTAATGTGAGGTAGTGTGCTAGAAAGTGTATAGAAAATATGCTTGTTGAGTTACTTGGAAAATCAGTATTCAGGATACGGCTCAGGATATTGAGCTGTATCTACGATCAAACAATGAGCAAACAATGAACAAAAAGTAAAGGAAATGACACGAGATGTACGAGGAAAGCCCTTGATCAATCTAGATCGCCGGCATAAAACCTCGGGAGCTGACAATCGCAGCTGCCTTGTTCTTCTTATTGCTTTAAACTTCAGGATACAGTGCAGGATATAGACCAGATCGCTAAGTGTTACAATGCTTTTGTATGAAAGTAAGAATTGCTCGAGAGCAAGTGTTAGAGTGTAGCGAGTGTGATTGTGATGTCCTATTTGATCTGGTATACCCACCTATTTATAGTAATGAATTATAAACAATAATCCCTACAAATATGGGGTACTTCGAATATTCCATTATGAACGTTATTGACCGAGTAATACGGCTTCAACGTCTTCATTTGAACGACTTGGACCGAGTCTTCCGCGGAATGAGTCTTATGAACGTTGCCAGCTTCCAACCCACGTACCTGCACATAATCCATTAGTAATCCTGAGGATACCATTCAGGATATTACCAATATCCTGAACCAGCATCCCGGATGTAAACGGATACTACATAACCAAGATATAAACTAAGATATTTTCTAGGATATAGGGGTTCAGAATTTCACCCATAACACCTGTCATGTCTTCATGTTTCCATGCAAATGTGGACATCCTGCATTTTAAAAAAATAGTAAGCTGTTTTTCAATATCTTGAGGGATATTGGCCCCAACAAGCACCGAGATATCTGGATTATCCTGATCGAGGATAACTTTTTTAACATCCTGCTCCAAAGCTTCCATGATATCTTGGGCTTATATCCTTAATTGCTATCATGCCCAGGATTTTGTGGAGGCCTTCGTTGAAGAAGAGTAGCATTCCTTCGCCTCCTGTTGGTCACTTTCAACTTTGACTACCCCCCAAGGAGTAGGAATCTTGACACACTGGTGATACGTGTAACAACCCTCACAATTACAGGTACCGTACATTTAATTAATTTAATTACGTGCTTAATGACTGTACTTGATTACAACTGACGATTTAAATTGCTTTATGATTTTTGTATCATACATACATATGCATCATATTTCATACAGTCACTCCATTTATTACGCACAAACTTTAGTGACGTACTTGATGCACAAAGCACATTTAGCACACTGAACGGATAATTCAGAAACATGCTGACAATGCCAGAACATGGACAGACTATGTTTTTAAGGCCAGTATGAGCCAGAGACCGGGTACCACACTAGTATGGAGTGTAGGGATGTGAGGACCATAAAACTGGGTCACTAGGAGATAGTTTAAGTGCCAAGAAGTGCCTAAAACACACTTTTAGTGCAGAATTCTACATTTTCAGCAAAAATTCAGCATTTAATATGCTAGTAATGTGCCAAAAATATGGCAGAATGGTTCTGTATGCTTTCCTAAGTGCCGGGAATTAAAAGGGTTACAAAAAGTAATATAAAAGACACTTTACGGAATAATTAAGCACTTTAACGAAACGGTATCTAACCGAATAATCGGACATTACCCGGAACACTAAAATTTTGCCAAACACATTGCTTTAGTATTTCTTGGCCATTCATGATCCTCGAACGCCATGACACCCCCTAAATATCAACTAACTAACATATGTAAGTATATATTGGATTTTAACTTATGTTTACCTATTACCATCAAAAATTTACATCTAACCCCCCCCCCCCATACCCGATTTCGGTCACCAAGGGACCCACCCAAAATCCTCACCATGCTTCACATCTTGCTCCTAGATTTAATTCTAATTTTATAATAGATTGTTGCTTGTTGTTGTTGCCAAGATATTAGAAGACATATTATAAGTATGGCCTCATAGATCATCATCATCTCTTCAAATCTTCACACCACTCCCTCACATCTCTCTCCCTCCCTCTCGGCTCACTATAACCGCCACCACCTCCACCATATCAACACCATCTTCATCCATTTCTAAGCTTCATGCAAGACTAGAAGGTGATTCAAGGAAGCTTGCAACTTGTAGATCATCAAGGAGCTTCATTGCTTGCTTTTCACCATCATTTTCTTCATCTTTTTCACTAGAGATCATCCCTAGTCTTTATGCTAGTAGTAAGTTCTTGTTAAACTCTTGTTCATCTTGTTTTTATGGTTAAAAGTTGTAGTATGATAAGTATGTTTAAAACACTAAAGAACAAGAACTAAAAACATAAACATGAAGCTTTACATAAAGTTTACATAAGAATGAAACGTGAAGATGAAATGTTGTTAATAGAATGTTGTAGTGAATATGTTGTTGATTGTATGTTGATTCTTGGTTGTGTGATGTTAATCACCATATGGAGATTGTTAAATGATGTATAGAAACATGATTTAACAAGACTAAGAAGGTGATTATGTGAAACATGAAATAATCATCTTCTAGTTTAAGCATGAACTTGAAAGAAATAGATTTCTTGAAAAATGAGTGAACAAGTAGGTTGATGAGCATGTAGATCCAAGTTTTATAAAATATTTTTGTAAATAAACCAAGTTAGAGAATCGATTTTTGGAAAAACCATGACTTTACATACACTTGCATCATTTTTTGACATAACATAAGTGTAAAAACCTTTTATTTACAAGAAGAGTTCAAAAGTTTTATTTTTGTAAAAATTATTTACAAGTTGTAAACACTAAACTTTTGTAAGAAAATGATTTTTAAAGAAATAATTACGCTTTGGAAGGTAACTAAGTCCACTAAAAGCTTTACCAAGTTACTACACATATTCGGAATGTATCAAGTTCATGATTAATATGTAACGCACATAGTTTTCGCTCTTGGTGATGAAAAATTGTTTAAGGATTGATTGTTGATTGACTTTGAAAAGAAAATGATATGCTTAATAGCATGGACACCTCCGTTTTTAGGGGAAACTCTGGCGAAATTTTCTAAAAATCCCAAGACTTGGAAATTTATTTTCTAACAAGTGTTTACAAATGTGTTTAACTTTGTTTTTCGGAAGTAAACTTCGCCATGAGTATTGTTACAAAATTTCAAAGTGTCGGATGTGGGTTTTCGTAAGTAAAAGCGGATAAATATATATTTAGAATATATATTCTATACTAAAACGCTTGTATGAATATTTGTTTGATTTGTGAACTAGTTATATTATTTAGGGCAAAACAATGTAACTTAGCGAAATGCCGCCACAGTTATAACTCCAGAATAATACCAAAATTTCGAGGAATAAATAAGTTACATACTTGATATTGTGAAATCGAACGCAAAAACGTAGCTTACAAGATATTCCGGAAAATATTTTTACGAAGACATTTTTGGGTAAATATTATTTTGGATACAAAGAGTGAAAATATATTATTTTTGGGAAAGGTATATATATTTTGGGAATACATCATTTTCGAAAAATATGTTAAATATATTTTCTAAGCAGAACTTAAAAATATATTATTTTCAGAACTACCAAAATACATGTATAAATACCCCCATCCTTGGGAAGGAAATACGCACATAAAATACTTGAGAAGTATGAATACGAAATAGTTGTCTAACTATTATTTCAAGACCTAAAAATATAATATAAGTTAAAATAATTATTATTATTTTAACAATAAGTTATAACTTGGAATAATATCAAAGTAACGTAACTCAAACCGTAAATACAAAAGCAAAGCACGGCCCTTTCGTCTAATAGACATTAGTACGGTGTAGGTTATCGTGTAGCTAACAAGGTTTGAGTACGAGCACAGGAGACGCAATACAGTGAGTTCATGTCCCCCTTTTTCTCTTAACTGTTTTCAGTTTTATAACTTCGGGGGTGAAATACATGTTACAATTATTACGGACATTTTTATACATGGTATGGTTAGCTTAAGGAGGGCATACTACTTAGATCATGTGAGTGGTGGGCGCGACACTTAAAGCCATTAATCCTCGTCGTAGGACCGAGGGACATGAGTGATAGATCTATTTGGGTGTAGCGAGCCCACACCCATGAGGCTGGGGCGGCCCATAGTGGTGACTGTGTCTTACAGCTGGAAGCCCGGTGCAACTCCGCTAGGTTTGAGTTTTCCCGTACCATTTCACATATACCCGTGGCTTTGTAACCCATTGGTAATCTCTTTTTCCTTATTGCTACATACCAGGGACTTTCATACATACAGACATATTTCAAAGGTTTATACATACTCACATACACATGAACTCGCTCAACTTTTTGTTGATTTTTCAACTACATGTATTTCAGGGAATTGATCGGATCTGGCAAGTGTCTGCATATGTGTCGAGCTGCGTACTAAATAAAGATGTCATCCAGGGTTGTAGGGTTTGGGAGGTGTAACCCTTTCCTGGACGGGTCACACGTCTCCAAACCTCGTTTTATTTTAAGTCTTTATGGAGTCTTATGAACTCGGTTAAACAGTTTCATGGTTTGTAATTTATTTCGGTAACAACATTTTCAAGACAAGTATGTATGGTATTTTCTAAGACTTAATTAATGGGTGAACATCTTCTGTTTTATTCATATAGCATTGTTATGATTGTTGATGTGGTATTAAGAAGTCACACCAAATAAACCCACGCTTCCGCAAAAGCCAGGGTGTGACAGCTTGGTATCAGAGCCTCGATCATAGCGAACTAGGATTCCTTCTCGAGTCTAGACTATGATCATCAGGGCTCTCACGAAAACACTTTCAAACATGTTTACATTGCATACACTAAACGTCCAGATCCAGGGCACAAACATTTTACAAACAAAAGGCACAAATACATATTTCAAAATTTATGTTTCAGTCTTAGAGACTGAGAGAGTTCAGCCTTAGAGGCTGGGGAGGTTCAGTCTTAGAGACTGAGGGAGGATCAGTCTTAAAGACTGAGGGAGGTTTAGTCTTAGAGACTGGGGGAAAATTTAGTCTTAGAGACTGGGAGGTTGGTCTTAGAGACCAGGGATTTAGTCTTAGAGACTGGGAAAGTTGGTCTTAGAGACCAGGGAGTTGGTCTTAGAGACCAGGGAGTTGGTCTTAGAGACCAGGGAGTTTAGTCTGAGAGGCTGGGTGGGATAGTCTGGGGAAGACTAGGACGATTACTTGCTTACATTGTTATGACTTACATGCTTATTTGATTATATGTGGATATATGTGCAATTGTCATGATTGTTTTGTTACAGACTTCATGACTTCTTCGAGTGGAGTTTCTGGCACACTAGACCCCATAGCAGTAGATTCAGATGATCTGATGCCCACAAATCCCGAGATTTATACATCTGATACTGACAGCAGTGATGATGACGACTTCCAGCCTTTTGCTTTGTCGGATGTCGGAGACGATGTTCAGCTCGCTGATGGTATTCTAGTCGGGGATCTACCTCTTGCTGAGATCCCAACTCCCGTTCCCCTTGTTGCAGTTCCTGTAGAGGATCTGCCACTTGATGATGATGTCGTTATTCCTGCCATTGAGGTCCCGGTTATGGAGGTTCCTTCTGATTCTTCTGGTACAGACTCTTTTGAGTCAGTAGCATCTTCTACTCTCCATGCGTTGGGGTTACAGCGATACCCCACCGACTCAGATTCCGATATGGCCATGTCAGCCGCATCCGATCTGGACCCTGATTTTGACCTTGCTGATGACCCTGATCATGATTTTGACCTTGCTGATGACCCCGATCATGAGTTTGACCTTGCCGATGACGTCGAGCATGAGATGGACCATGCTCCTGATGAGCAGCCATTCGAGGCCCCTATTTCTCCTCATGATCTCGACCCAGATCACGAGATTGGGCTTGTGCACGAGGATCAGCCTCTAGAGGCTCCTGTTGTTCCTATCGATCAGCTCCCTATTGTACCCGCTGATCTAGATCTAGCCCCAGCTGACCCTGTCCCATTGCCAGGTCATGACCCTATCTTTGCTGAGATACCTGATATTGCACTGATATTACCTGATCCAATCCATATGTTTGATGACCATGCTCCGTTTGCCACCCACATCGATCCTAGATTTGCTGACACCCACAACGGGTGGATCGATGATGACGATTATCCCCCATATGTTAGACCAGTCACTCCCTCTCATGCACCCATCTCTGCACCGATTGATGTTGCCCCTCATTTTCCCCATGTGTCAGATATCCATCGCACCGACCTTCCTATCACTTTTCTCCAGGACATTCCTCTACCTCGTCCTGGGGAGGGTTCGTCGAGACAGCAGCCTGCTTTTGTTCCGTCTGTGTCATCCGCTGTACCATTCATGTCTCAGTTTCCTCGCACTACATCACCTTTTGCATCCTCAGGCGAGCCACTTATGTGGTCTTCGCCCAATGTTATGCCGTTATCAGACCCTTATCACCCTTTCCATGTTGGATATACCACGGATGACATACTTATATCCCTGCAGTTACAGCAGGATGCGTTGAGCCGGAGAGTCCAGGAGCTGGAGAGGATTCCGCGTCCTCCCCCTTGTCATTGTCAGTCTCCTTTTGCTACACCACCAGCTCCTCTTCCACTACACCCGGATTCTGATGTCCGCTTCCTCACTCCAGAGCAGTAGATTGCTTACCTGCTACGCGTTGTCCACACACTTGAGGAGGACTGGGTGCTTATGCGCCATTTACTTTTCTCTCCTCCACCTCCTCCTCCGCCATCAGCGTAGCTATATTTTTGGTTTGGTGCAGGTAGATTGTTTTGGTGAGAGAGTCGCAATTGGGCCAACATACGAAGACTTTTGGAAGACCACATTTTTTTATATGATTTGTGTAGACTGACTTGTATTTTGGGGTGATGTAACCCTATGATCTTATTTTGATGTATGATGTACTGTGAAACATGTAAAACTATATTGTGGTCATGATTAAATGAAAGCTCAATGGCAACGTTCTCACTACATGCATTGATTGAATTATTTGTTTTATAATATAACATGGGATGTTATGTGGTTGATGGATGTTATTACATACGCATATTACTTACCTACTACAATTACTATGACCTGGCCGATATAATCTTCTTTTAAAAGATGCCTCTGTGACGAGACCCACATTTGCCTACTACTGAGGCAGAACTGCAGGAACGTATTTCAAAGGCCATAGCAGATTATGAGGCCTCCCACGCGGAGACCAGTGGGAATACCTCCAGATACAACAACCCACCCAATGGTAATGTCCAAGTCGCTTGAGACACATTACGTTACATTGGATATTTTTTACACATCCACTAATGCTTTCTGTAAATGATATTTCCTGTACAGGCTGTACTTACAAACAATTCCTGGATTGTAAGCCCTTGAACTACGACGGCACTGGAGGTGCTGTTGCTTTCGGCAGGTGGACGGAAAAGATGGATTCGGTAATAAGGATGAGCAAGTGTGCTCCTGAAAACCAAGTTACTTACATCTCAGGACTTTTTCTTGATGGTGCTTTGTCCTGGTGGAACCTGCAAGTTCAAACCTTGGGAGAGGCGGCAGCGTATTCACTGACATGGGCTGAGCTGAAGGAGCTCATGAGGAAGAAATATTGTTCACAGGCAGAGATACAGAAGCTGGAGACAGAATTCTGGAATCTAAAAATGGATGGCCCAAAAATTGTTGAATATGTCCAAAGGTTCCACGACTTGTCATGCGTCGTGCCATATATGGTTGATCCTGAATTTAAACGTATTGAGTGTTTCATCTGGGGATTGGCACACCAGATCATGAGCATGGTAACGACATCCAAGCCTCCAACAATTACCAAAGCCATTGATCTCAGCGTGGCACTTACAGAAGAAGCCACCAGATTGAACAAGTTTTTGATTTCTGAACTGAAAAAAAAGAAACTCATGTCGAATCCTCAGGAGAAAACAAGAGAAAGTTCTCGAACTTTAAGAAAAGTACTGGTAGTGCCAACAAGAGGAAGGATGTGAACCCA
>JARYGA010028366.1:0-17068 GCA_030545235.1 Helianthus tuberosus | reverse complement strand
AAGTGAGGGGTCTGCTAGTCTAGGCTGATCGTTTTTTTGGGGGTTTTGGAGATTTCTTTTTGCTTTCAAGGAGAGATTTGGTTCACCTCTGTTTAGGGTTTGCTGCTGGTCCGTGACTTTTGCTTTATTTTTTACGCCTGCATATGCTGCTATTGTTTGATCATGAACCCTAAACCTCCTGATATTAACGAGTTACTTGGAAAACCTACGTCTTTGTTTACTGAACATCCTGAAGATCTGCATGTGAAGGGTTTGGGGAGTAGATTTCTGAGCAATGATGGTAAACCTCTGATTCCTAGACGAGGAGTTGTGCCAAACAATAAACAGGAGCCTCGTGTGTTGAATGTTATTGATGAACTGCAGAAAATTACTGTTCCTGTTCAATCCGAGAGGGATAGTATTACCTTGGATAAGCCACAACAACCGAAGGAGACTGTTTCTTACGCTGAAAAGTTGAGGAATACTTCCATGCCGAGGACTGAAGTGAACTTCAGAAAGTTGGATCCCACGGAAACGCATCAAGAAGCTGACGTTGTGATTCCAAGAGAGGTTGTTAAAAAGGTGCAAGACAGATTCGATAATGTTTTATTTGGTTATTTTCTGGGGAATAGGTTGCCATTTCCGGTAGTTGAGTATTACGTTAAGAGTGTATGGTCGAAGTTTGGGTTTGCTAAGATCATGATGAATTCGGATGGATTTTTCTTTTTCAAGTTTGATTCAAAAGAAGGTATGAACAAAGTTCTGGAGGGTGGGCCTTGGTTAATTCGTAAAGTTCCGTTATTTCTTAACATATGGTCGCCATCCATTAGCCTAAAAAAGGAGGGTATAAAATCTGTTCCTATATGGGTTAAGCTACACAATGTTCCGATTGCTATCTATACTGATGATGGGTTAAGCTTATTAGCATCGAAGATTGGGGTTCCAAAAAGACTGGATAGTTACACGGCTGATATGTGTGCTAATAGTTGGGGTAGAAGCAGTTTTGCTCGAGCCTTGATAGAAGTTAATGCGGATAATGAGCTAAAAGACCATATAGTAGTTGCGATTCCGAAGCTTGATGAGGATGGGTTTATTATGGAAAAGATAACGGTTGAGTATGAGTGGAAACCGCAGCGATGTTCTGCGTGTAGTATATTTGGTCATAATGATCAAAATTGCCCGAAAACTCATATTGTAAACCCCAAACAAGTAACAGTTGATGATGAAGGGTTTGTTACATATAAAAGAAAGGTTGCGAAGATTGGAGCTATGCATATAAAACAGAAACCAAAATTTGTTTACAGGCAAAAATTAAACAAGTCGGGTGCTAGTACTTCAGGAACGAAGAAGGATACCGGGTCAGTCTCGAATTCAATTACTATAAAAACATCTAATGCATTTGATGTGTTGAATCCCGAGGACGGGGATGGATATGAGAATACTGATGGTAATATTGATGGTATGAATGGGAAGGCTTATCGACCGTCTCAGGTTGTTAATGAAATCCTTGAAGTGAACCCGACGGAAATGGCTCAGTTTATGTCTAATGATCAGCATATTGATGTCTCTGAGGGGGCAAGCACTCCCGGTTGTAAGGGTTTAAATGGATAGCATAATGTCTTGGAATGTTAGGGGCTTGAACCGTCCCCTGAAACAAAGTGAGGTTCGTACTCTTATTTCAGCGAATAATGTTGAATTGTGTGCTGTTCTTGAATCGCATGTGGATGTTAGTAAGCTGGCTAAAGTGTGCAATTATGTCTTTCGTAATTGGAGTTGGACATCTAATGGTGGTGTTTGTAGTCGTGGCACCAGAATAATTCTGGGATGGAATGCTGATAATCTGGATGTTATGATTCTATTTCAATCGGACCAAGTTATTCACACTCAGGTGTTCTTTAAACATAGCAAAAAGGTGCTTTTCTGTTCGTTTGTTTATGCTGAAAATAAGTACCAAGATCGCAGATCTCTGTGGGATGATTTATGCAAACATAAGTCATTTTGTTATGATAAACCATGGGTGGTTATGGGAGATTTTAATTCAGCTCTCAAGCTTGAAGATTCGTTGTATGGGTGTTCTAAACAATCTATTGGCATGCGTGAATTTGATAAATGTGTCCAACAAGCTGAATTGATGGATATTAATGCTCATGGTTTGCAGTATACATGGAACCAGAAGCCAAAGAGTGGAGTAGGCCTAATGAAGAAAATCGACAGAATTATGGGTAATGTTACATTTATAGACCAGTATCCTTCTGCATATGCTATGTTCCACCCGTTTCGTGTGTCGGACCATACACCGTGTATTCTTAAAATCAAGGGCACCAATGGTTTTCGGCCAAAACCTTTTAAATTTCCGAATTTTATTGTCACAAAACCTGAATTCAAGGAAAGTGTCAAGGTTGAGTGGGAGAAAAGAATTGAGGGGGTCACTATGCTTTCGGTTGTAAAGAAGCTGCGGAATTTGAAGCCTAAGTTCAGGAAGATTTTATTTAATCAGGGTAATTTGCATGTCAAGGTGAATGAATTGAGGAAGAAGCTAGATGATCTTCAAGTTCAAATGGATCGGAATCCGTTGGATAGTCATTTGCGGCAATTGGAGGCTCAATGCCTTCAAGATTTTCAGTCGGCTGCCTATGATGAGGAATGTTTTCTAAAACAGAAATCTAAGGTGGAGTGGATCTGTGCGGGGGATTCAAATACAAAGTTCTTTCACAACACTGTCAAAGTTAGAAATGCTAGAACCAAAATTTATAGTGTTATGGATTCGTTGGGAACTAGACATGAAGGTGTTCGAGCGGCTGATGCTATGGTCTCGCATTTTATGAATTTCTTGGGTGTCGAGGTTCCGGTTCAATCGGCTAACTTGGAAAACTTGTTTACTAATGTGCTTAGCAATGAGGTGGCGGATCATATGGTTCGTCAGATTACTCGCGAGGAGGTCAAGCAAGCCATGTTTAGTATTGGAGATGATAAGGCCCCGGGGCCTGATGGGTACACTTCGACTTTCTTCAAGCATGCTTGGGAGGTTGTTGGTAACGAAGTGACTGAGGCGGTATTACAATTTTTTGAGAACGGTAAGCTTCTTAATCAGGTTAATCATACGATTCTTGCTTTAATACCGAAAAAAGACGTTCCGGATTCGGTCTTGGATTATAGGCCAATCTCTTGCTGCAATGTTCTGTATAAATGCATTAGCAAGATTCTTACAGATCGCTTGAAAGGTTGCTTGGGTGTTCTTGTCAGTATTAATCAATCTGCTTTTGTGCCGGGTCGGAAGATTTCTGATAATATCCTCCTCACTCAGGAATTGATGCATAATTATCATCTTAACAAAGGCCCGCCTAGGTGTGCATTTAAAATTGACATTCAGAAAGCCTACGATACAGTCAATTGGGAGTTCTTGGAAGAAATCCTTAATCGCTTTGGGTTTCATCATAAAATGGTGAAGTGGATCATGACTTGTGTGAACACGGTTTCGTATTCTCTGTGTATTAATGGCAATCTCCATGGGTATTTTAAGGGCAGACGTGGGTTACGGCAAGGAGATCCAATGTCGCCCTATTTATTCACGCTAATCATGGAGGTCTTATCGCTTCTGCTTCGGAAAGCAGCTAACAACTCCTATAAATATCATGCCCACTGTGCCAAGGAAAAGATTATCAATGTATCCTTTGCTGATGATTTATTTGTTTTTGTTCATGGTGATGTTGTTTCGGTTAGAAAGATCAAGGAGGCGCTGGAGACGTTTACTAATATTTCAGGTCTAGCTCCTAGTCCAGCCAAAAGCACGGTCTTCTTCTGCAATGTGCCTTTTTCGATCAGGCAGGAAATTCTTGATATTATGCCTTTTCAGGAGGGTGTCCTTCCGGTCCGTTATCTTGGGGTTCCCCTTTTATCCTCGAGACTTCTATATAAAGATTGTGAAGTCCTCATTGAGCGTATGGATAAAAAGATTGTTAATTGGGTGACCAAATCTCTGTCGTTTGCGGGCCGGTTGCAGCTTATTAAGTCGGTTCTCTCTTCTATGCACATCTATTGGGCGTCAGTTTTTATTATCCCAGCTCGGGTTATTGGTGAGCTAGAGAAAAGAATTCGTCGGTTTTTGTGGAATGCAGGTTCGGATGGTAGAATTTGTGCAAAGGTTGCTTGGAAAGAGGTGTGTTTGCCTAAAGATGAGGGTGGATTGGGCATTCGAAGTATTTCGGATGTTAATAAATCTCTTATAGCAAACCATATTTGGAGTATTATCACTAATCGGGAGTCTATTTGGGTTAGATGGATTCATAATTATAAGCTTAAAGGTAGAAGTTTTTGGGAGGTTCCTTGGCGGGGGAGTATGAGCTGGGGATGGCGGAAAATTTTATCTATCCGCAATATCATTCGGCCACACATATGGTCTTCTTTAAAAAGTGGTCTGCAAACTAATGTTTGGAGTGATATGTGGTGCTCTTTGAGTCCGCTCAGTTCGTTTATCACACCTAGGTCCATTGCTAATGCGGGTTTCAACCTTAAGGCTACGGTTTCCGATATTATTGATCAGAATGGAAACTGGAAATGGCCTCAAGCTTGGTTCAATCTTTTTCCGGTTTTAATCTCAATTTCGGTCCCTAATTTAGCTCCTAATGTGGTGGATCAGCTGGTTTGGAAAGATTTGAATGGGAACTTGAGTGAGTTTAAATCGGCTCAAGTTTGGAACACTATTCGAAGTAGAGAGCATCATGCTTTGTGGGCGAACATGGTTTGGTTTTCTCAATGTATGCCGAGGCACTCGTTTCATATGTGGCTCGCATTCAGAAATAAATTAAAGACCCAGGATAGATTGACTGTTTGGGAAGCGGGTAGTCAAACAAATCTAAATTTAATGTGCTGTCCGCTATGCAATTTTGACCGAGATAGCCGGGATCACTTGTTTTTCCAGTGTTCTTTTGCAGCTCAAGTGTGGAGTAATGTGAAGCTGATGGTTAACTTGGCGAGCGTGGATAATACGTGGCCATCGTTACTAACTTGGGTGGAGCAATATTCAAGATCGAAGGAAGTAGATCATATTGTTTGTAAGTTGTTAATAGCAGCATCTTCTTATTACATCTGGCAAGAGAGGAATAACAGGCTGTTCAATAATATTAAGAGGACGGTTGCCCAGGTGATTGAAAAAATTAAAAATTCGGTTCGGTTGCGGCTGATGGGTTTCAAATTTCGTGTGAACACGGCTAGGGAGAGGATTTTCAGGACATGGCAGATTGAAGATATCAAAGACGATGTAGTGGATCCTGGCTAGTAGTTTTTTTTCTAGTCTTGTTTAGATCGGGTTTGGTTTGTTTATTTGGCTGTCTAACATGTTTAGTTGTTTGGTTTTGGTTGTGTTGCGTGGTATCCTAGACTTCATATGTCAAGTCTAGTTGGTGTGTCCTTTTGACACACCCTTGTACTTTTTTGTTTCATTTATAAAATTCATCGGGGTAACCCTTACCCAAAAAAAAGAAATGTTTTAATTTTTCGATGAAATTGTGTTTCAATTAGACGGTGAAATCTGGCAAAGGTAGGAAAAGTGTCAAACTTGTATTTAAGAGGATACACCCACACGAAGTGTGAAAAGTTATCGATGAGAACCATATAATATTTGTATCCTGTTTTACTCGTGATTGGAGATGTCCATAAATCACAATGGATTATATCAAATGGGGCAAATGTAAAAGTATTAGAAGCATGAAAGGGCAATCGTTTACTATTAGAAAGTTGACAAGAATTGCAAACATGCGAGTTTTTACTCTTATTACAATGAAAATTAAAAGTACGATTTAAAAGGTCTAAAACTTGAGCCCCTGGGTGACCCAGACGATCATGCCAGGGGAGACTGGTTGAAGCAAGAAACGTGGCTTGAGGAGGTAGTTGCGGCTGAGTGGAAGGATAAAGATCTCCAGTGCTGTTATGGCGGGATAGCAGCTTCTTAGTTTTGAGATCCTTCAAGGAAAAACCAAATGGGTCAAACTCAACAGAAACTTGATTATCACGAGTAAAACGTCTGACAGAAATAAGATTTTTAATAACTTGTGGGCTGTAAAGAACATTGGGTAGGACATAGGTGCGGTTGGGTAGGGAATGGAAACCTGTTCCCGATCCGTGTATTGGTAAAAAATTGCCATTGCCCACCAATAACTTACTACAAACAGGAGAAGAATGTGGGATTAGTAACTTACCTTGATTGTTAGTGACATGTGATTCGGCCCCTGTATCCATGAGATCCGAAGCCCAAGAGGATGAGTGCTGATTCATCTGCATATTGCTGAATGCAGCGCTAAGATCCGAAGGGCTCAGTGCATTGTAGACTCCCTGTGGTGATGGACTGGATCCTCCAAACTGCTGCTGTGGAACACCCGAAAAATGGGCCTGGGTAGGAGCTGTGGGCTGCTGAACGGGGCTGTTGTTGGGCTGCCATTGCTGCCATTGTTGTTGGGTCGGATAAGGACATGGTGGAGGTGTCCACCAGGCCCAGTTGGGATACCCAGATTGCTGCTGCTGATGACCAGGCCACGGTGTGTAAGGTGGCCGGTTATTGCCTCGTCCCCTGCCACCCCGACGGTTCCAAGACCCACGGCCCCGGTTCCGTCCACGAGTGGAATAAGAGTTAGGGTCCGAAGGCTGTGAGTTTTGGTTCGAGTGGTTGGTTGGAGGTGGGGTATGAGGAGATGTGGCGGCCAAGACAGTAGATTGAGTACCTTTTTGTGCTTCCATACGCAAGACCTCATCATTAACCATAGTCACGGCTTGGTCCCAATCAACACCATTCTGATTGATTAGCGACGCCGTGGTATTGTATTCAGCAGGAAGGCCTCGTACTAGTTGAAGAACTAGACGAGAGTCGGTGATAGGGACGTCTACATCGGCTAATTGGTTAGCCAAGTCAGTCAAACGCTGACAATAGTCCTCGATGGAGGAACATGCTGACAAGGTGAGATTGCAGAACTTTGTTTCCAGCGAAGCAGCCCGCGCCTTCTTGTTACTGAGAAAAATTTTCTCTAGTTTTGTCCAAGCAGCGTGAGCCGTAGCTTTGCTGTCCAGGACACGTTTCAGAAGGTCATCGGATATTGTACTGTATATCCATTGGAGAACCAATGCATCGATTTCTTTCCAGGCATCATGGTCAGCGGATGAAGATGCCGGAGCAGCAGTGCCGTCTATATGATCAGACACTTTGTAGGCGACATGGAGACGAAAAAGCTTTACCCATGTAGAATAGGTAACGTTTGTACCGTCTAGGGTTCTGATTTTGGTTTGGATGTTTGTTACGGAATAGGCTGGGTGCAGGGATGGGGTTTTAGGTGGCTGCTCGACAGTATCTTTGTTCATGATTATGATCGGACGTATCCGAGAACAAGAAAAAAAAAAGGAACGGAGGAGAGGAAGGTGATCAGAATTGCTCTGATACCATAAAAGAGTTTATGGTGTAAATTTCTGAATGAATTCCATTGAATAAGAGAACCCTTTAAATAGGGAATGATACACCCGTAAAATAGGAAACAGATATATATGACAGCTATACACCAAATCAAATACAACTAATACTAATATACACAAGATAACAGCCAATATAATCCGCTGATTATATGTATCGCTAAGATGTACAACTTGTTACAGGTTAAAAGACCCGAACCGATCTGTACATATGTATATGGGTTGAAATTTGCAACAGGAAAAAACTTACCTGAGAATCAAGAGGATCAGCTTCTCTTGAAACAAGATGCTGTAAACTGACAACAACGTTTGAGGCTGCTAAAATAGGGTCGATTGAGTGCTGTGGAATGGCAGCGTGACCTCCTTTTCCGGTTATGACCGCTTCAAAAAAACCACTACCCGCCATTAAGGTACCGGACCGAGAGTATACTTGACTGAGAGGTCGTTCTGGAGAAACATGTAAACCAAATATGGCTTTCACATTCTCAAGATATCCGCTATCTACCATCACTTTTTCACCGCCGCCACCTTCCTCCGCCGGTTGAAAAACCAGCACCACTGTTCCCTGCCACCGTAACATATTGAAACTTTTTCTGTGTAACGATATGTATATTTTCCTATATATTTTGTATCCATATGGGATGAAGATGACATCTCAACCCATTTGGATTATGCTTCATCTCCAACAGATAAAATGGGTCATGTTAAACGGATTTAAAGTCATTTAAAGTGCAGCTTTGATGCATATAACCACTTGATTACTTTATTAAAAATATAGATAATTAATTATTATTGTCATAATATTATTTCGATAATCATATTTAACATATTAAAAATTGAAAAAAAAATATATGATAAAAGTGAAAGTGTTCATGGTATTGATAATCTGAATGAATCGATACATAAAATGTATGTCCCTTTATATAGGGAATAGAACATGATAAACCCTATCTCTAATTTAGAAATTACAATCCTATAATAATTACAATATCATTCAATAATATAGATAAATATATATCCCTAAAATATGTGCAATAATATCGGCTAAGACTTCCCCGCGGTTTGAGCAGACGTAGGACAAACGCTCAAGTTGGAGCGAAACGATTGAAACAATTGTCGAGGAAGTCCTTTTGTGATGATATCAGCATACTGTAGAGAGGTCGGAACATGAAGAACTCGAATATGACCAACACAGACTTTTTCGCGAACAAAATGAATGTCAATCTCGATGTGCTTCGTTCGCTAATGCTGAACAGGATTATCAGATAAGTAAACTGCCGATACATTGTCACAATAGACGACCGAAGCCTGTCGAAGCGGAAGATGCAACTCTAAAAGTAAATTCCAAATCCAAGTTGCCTCTGCCACTGCATTGGCCACTCCTCAATATTCAGCTTCAGCACTGGAGCGGGAAATAGTCGGCTGACGCTTTAATGACCATTAAATCAAGTTATCTCCTAGGAAAACACAATAACCACTCGTGGATCTACGAGAGTCGAGACATCCACCCCAATCTGCATCCGAATAATCTACATGAGAATGCGAGTGTGACTTGACCAATCGAATACCATAGTCAAGAGTACCTTTCAAATACCGAATGATGCGTTTAAAAAGGCAAAGTGAGGCTCATGTGGTTCATGCATGAATAAGCACACTAGTTCCACAACATAAGAGATGTCGGGACGGGTGAAAGTAAGATATTGTAATGCCCCTGCCAGACTCCGGTATAATGTAGGATCATGAAAAAGATGGCCATCTGTAGCACTCAATTTAGAGGACAAAACAACCGGAGTAGTACACAGTTTGTATGATGACATAGACGCCCTCGAAATTATATCCTTCGTATATTGACTCTGATCTAAGAATATACCATTCGCATGACGAGTCACTTTGATTCCCAAGAAGTGATGTAGTGAGCCCAAATCAGTCATAGCAAACTCCCTAGAGAGAGTTGCGATAATATCATTCAACAGAGTATCGGATGAGGCAGTGAGCACTATGTCGTCCACATAAAGCAATAAGTAAGCCGTATGTGAGCCTTGTGTGCATATAAACAACGAATTATCACACATACTTCCACGAAAACCATGAGAGAGAATAAATGTGGCAAATCGAGTATACCACGCCCTAGGAGCCTGTTTCAAACCGTACAAAGACTTCTTCAACCTGCAAACATGGTTAGGAAAACGTCTATCCACAAAACCCGGAGGTTGATGTAACACACCGTGTTTTCACAAGTGAAAGTCAAAGTAAAGGTCAAAGTCAACGACAGATTTAGCGCGACTTGACTGGTAGAAATGTCTTTATTTTATTTATATTATGTGGAGTAAGTGTTGTTACTTGCAATAATCGAATCATGTTAATCGCATTTCAATCGACCCGCGACTGTGAACTATAGGAAGTAACAATGCGATAAAGTTAACAATCAAGCTATACTAATCGAATCGACATCGAATCGTAACTCGAGCTATGTATTTTACTTGTCGTTTATACGTGTGTGTGTGCCTTACGTGTTACCTGTGCATGTTTATTTTACGTTACGTTGTGGTAATCAAACGAACCCAATCGAAACTCGAAATCTAACTAGAACATAATCGAACTCGAACCCGAATTCCGAATCGAACCAAGTTATATACGAAGTAGTTGGGACTCAAAGTAATTTGACTAGGAAACCCTATCGAACCGCTCGCAATCGAAACCGAAACGTCAAAAGGTCGTCGCACCGAACGCACCATTCAGGCGACATCCGCACGGATTGTCTATCCGCACGGATTGCCAATCCGCACGGATTGCCAATCCGCACGGATTGCCCATCCGCACGGACAGGACATCCGCACGGATAACCAATCCGGACGACGTGCAATCCGCACGGACGACCCTTTCCCCTTTTGGCATCCTATAAATACCCGGGTCACTCTCCAAACTTTCCACTTTTGGCAAGTGACGTCCGACCTGCACGCATTCTTCACCTTTTCTTCGATTTCTCTCAATCCAGGTAAGATCTAGCCCTAAATCTTGTACTTTCTTGATCTATACACAATCCTACACCTTTCTATCTTTCAAATCTTAACTTTTAACAGTGAAATCATCAAGATTTGAGGTATTCTAGGGTGACGTCATCATGAAGTTCTCATGAACTTCAAGTTTGACCTCATTCCACCAAGAATAACTTAGATCTGAGCGATTTCCACAAGATCTCACAACAACTTCACCTAAATCTGAACTTTTCTAAAGGATAAAAGAATTGAAAGAAATAAACACAAGTTTTCTCCTTCTTTTACCCTCAAAAACGGTTAGAATCGGATCAGTTCTAGTCTTCTACTCGATGATAGTGATGCACTAGCCTTAGGTCTGGATTCTACCCACAAGACATCTGATTTCGGGTTTAGACCGGAATGACCATTCTGAACCGCGGACCGGTCAAGCTAGGGTGATTCCTAGCCGGCTTAGTCACGCGGGTAAGAGTGCGATTCCAAATGGTTGCCACGTAATCAGAACGTCTTGATAGAACGACAAAGGCGACCAAGAGTGGACGAACGGAACAGCCAGAACGAGATGCTGTCCGCACGAGGATGTTGTCCGCACGGACAGATTATCCGGACGGGTTGTCATCCGGACGAACTACGCTTGGGACCCACAACCAAACAAGGTTTGAGTATCGACGAATGAATAATCCGCACGGGCAACGCTCTGAATGGATTACTCTTCGGATCATGAGATACTAAGACCTTAAACAATTACCAACATGTTCATCCGCACGGACAGACCATCCGGACGGAGTGTCGTTGTCTGCACGGACAGACCATCCGGACGGAGTGTCGTTGTCCGCACGGACTATTATCCGGACGGATTCCACCCAATTCACCAAGTGACTCACCCTTAAGGTTGTTGTCCGCACGGACTACCATCCGGACGGATTGTTGTCCGCGCGACCGGCTATAAGGGTAGAGATACTTAATTGTTTTCTAAATGCTACAACGAAAACTTCAAAGCACAAGCCATCGAAGACCTTGAATGGTAGGTTTCTGTTTTCTGAATGCCTCTAGTGACTAAGGGCGTACGTGTTTTCCTTGCTTCTGTGCTCTGTATGCTTAGGAATTACGTGATTATGTGCAACTCGGAAGCTTCGACGTCATAGTAGGCATGGACTTTCTTCGAGAAAACCATGCTGAAGTTGTGTGCTTCGATAAGATGATTCGATTTTCGCTCGCAAATGGTGACTTATTGTGTGTATACGGCGATACTACTTCGAAGGGTCTCAAGCTTATGTCATGCCTACAAGCTAGCAAGTATCTCCGCAAGGAATACAGGGCTTTCTTGGCTAACGTGGTAGCAGCGGAGAAGGAAAAGAAAGAGAAGAAGGAAGTGAAAGACGTTCCTGTGGTTCGAGAATTCCCTCAAGTTTTTCCAGAGGACCTTCCCGGACTACCGCCAAGTCGTGATATCGACTTCCGTATTGACCTCATTCCTGGAGCTAATCCTATTGCCAAAGCTCCTTATCGACTCGCGCCATCCGAAATGCGCGAACTCTCAACCCAACTCCAGGAATTACTTAAGAAAGGCTTTATTCGCCCGAGCACCTCTCCTTGGGGCGCGCCAGTCCTTTTCGTCAAAAAGAAGGATGGGTCGTTCAGGATGTGCATCGACTATCGGGAATTGAATAAGTTAACTATCAAGAACCGCTATCCTTTACCTCGCATCGACGATTTGTTTGATCAACTACAAGGCGCTACGTGTTTCTCGAAAATCGATCTACGTTCAGGATATCATCAGCTGCGTATTCAGGAAGAGGATATACCTAAAACCGCGTTTCGAACTCGTTACGGCCATTACGAATTCGTTGTCATGCCTTTTGGCCTGACCAATGCACCAGCGGTTTTCATGGATCTGATGAATCGCGTGTGTAAACCATACCTCGACCGTTTCGTCATCGTATTTATCGACGACGTCTTGATCTATTCCAAATCGAAAGCCGAACACGCGCAACATCTACGTTTGGTTCTCTAGTTACTCCAGGGGAATCAACTCTATGCCAAGTTCTCCAAGTGCGAATTCTGGTTGGAGAAAGTTCAATTTCTGAGTCACATTGTTAATAGTCAAGGCATTCACGTCGATCCTGCGAAGATTGAAGCTGCCAAGAGCTGGGTTACGCCTAAGAACCCGTCTGAAGTCCGCTCTTTTCTCGGGCTAGCAGGCTATTACCGACGATTTATCGAAGGATTCTCGAAGATTGTTGTACCGCTTACCTCCCTTACGCACAAGGACCAGCTTTTTGTTTGGGGAACTAAACAAGAGTCTGCCTTTCGAACCCTCAAACACATGCTTTGCAATGCTCCTGTTCTCACACTACCCGACGGAAACAATGATTTCATTGTCTACTGTGATGCTTCCAACCTTGGTCTTGGTTGTGTTCTCATGCAACGGGACACGGTTATAGCTTACGCATCTCGACAGCTCAAAATCCACGAGAAGAACTATACAACCCATGATCTCGAGCTAGGCGCGGTTGTTTTTGCATTAAAGATTTGGCGACACTACCTATATGGTACCAAGTGTACGATCTTCACCGATCATAGGAGCCTACAACACATCTTTAATCAGAGGAAACTTAATATGCGTCAACGCCGATGGGTAGAACTTCTTAACGATTACGATTGTGAGATTCGTTATCACCCAGGCAAAGCAAATGTTGTTGCCGACGCACTTAGCAGACGGAGCTACCTGCTTAGCACTCGTAATGTTCAAGCCCAGCACAACCTCGAAACCCTCATCCGCGACGCCCAGCATGCATGTTTTAACAAACGCACCGTGAAGAAAGAAAGAATCTACCACGATGGAGCCCAGCTCGTGAGCAAATCGAATGGGATATTCCACTTTTTAGACCGAATTTGGATTCCCAAGCGAACCGATCTACGACAGATTCTGATGGACGAAGCCCACAAATCCCGGTACTCTATTCATCCCGGTGCTGACAAGATGTACCAGGATCTTCGTTATAAGTACTGGTGGCCGGGTATGAAACGGGATATCGCTCTCTACGTCGGAAAATGTCTAACTTGTGCTAGAATAAAGGCTGAACATCAAAGACTCTCTGGCTTGCTCGAACAACCACCAATTCCTATGTGGAAATGGGAGAGCATAGCTATGGATTTCGTAACCAAGCTTCCACCCACGTCATCAGGACACGACAGCATTTGGGTTATAGTCGACCGTTTGACTAAATCAACTCATTTTCTGCCAATACGAGAAGACTACAAGGTAGAACGATTAGCCCGAATCTACACCGACGAGATCATTTGTAATCATGGGACGCCTCGTGACATCATCTCTGATCGTGATGCTCGGTTCACTTCGCGATTGTGGGAAACATTTCAAACGGCACTCGGTACAACGCTTAATCTAAGTACCGCTTTCCACCCACAAACCGACAGTCAGACTGAAAGAACGATCCGTACTCTTGAAGACATGCTCCGATCGTGTGTTTTAGACTTCGGTGGTAATTGGGATAAACACCTGCCGTTAGTCGAATTCTCGTATAATAACAGCTATCACTCTAGCATCGAGATGGCACCTTTCGAGGCGTTATATGGAAGAAGATGTCGATCGCCTATTGTGTGGCACGAGATCGGTCACTCGCAACTAACCGGCCCGGAGCTACTGCAAGAAACGACAGACAAAATTTTCCAGATTCGAGACAACCTAGTGAAGGCTCGGGATCGACAGAAAGTTTACGCCGATAAAAAGCGCAAGCCCCGTGAATTTGGCGTTGGTGACTACGTACTCCTAAAGGTATCACCTTGGAAGGGTGTAGTCCGATTCGGCAAGAAAGGGAAACTCGCGCCTCGATATGTTGGACCTTTTAAGATTCTGGAAATGATCGGAAAAGTCGCCTACAGACTCGAATTACCGGAGGAACTTAGCAACGTCCACCCGACTTTCCACGTGTCAAACCTCCGAAAGTGCATCGCCGACCACGATTTACATGTCTCTCTAGACGATCTACAAGTGAACGAAACATTACACTTCGTGGAAAAGCCTGTCGAAATCATGGATCGCCAAACCAAGCAACTCAGGCGCTCACGCATTCCTATTGTGAAGGTACGATGGGAAGGCAAACGAGGCGCAGAGTTCACTTGGGAACTCGAAAGCGACATGAAGGCTAAGTACCTGCAGTTGTTTAAAGAGTGAAGCTAGAGAGAGAAACTAGTATTGTGACTCTAGTGTTTTGTACGATTTCATTTTAATCTATGGAATTACCGGTTATAGTATGTTCTAGTGTTTCAAAGCCGTCTGAGAGAAATCTGTTGAATGTTGCTACTGTTATGGTTACTTGCACGGACAGTAGTCCCACTCGCACGAATAACAATCTGCTTTGGTCACGTACGTGCACGGATTCCGTGTCACAAGCAATCGTTTCAAAGCCAAAACCAGTCTAAACGAAAATTTCTCACACGTGATCCACGGCTTTCAGCTTAATTTCGGGACGAAATTCCCTAAACAAGGGGAGGCTGTAACACCCCGTGTTTTCACAAGTGAAAGTCAAAGTCAAGGTCAAAGTCAACGACCGATTTAGCGCGACTTGACTGGTAGAAATGTCTTTATTTTATTTATATTATGTGGAGTAAGTGTTGTTACTTGCAATAATCGAATCATGTTAATCGCATTTCAATCGACCCGCGACTGTGAACTATAGGAAGTAACAATGCGATAAAGTTAACAATCAAGCTATACTAATCGAATCGACATCGAATCGTAACTCGAGCTATGTATTTTACTTGTCGTTTACACGTGTGTGTGTATGTGTGCCTTACGTGTTACCTGTGCATGTTTATTTTACGTTACGTTGTGGTAATCAAGCGAACCCAATCGAAACTCGAAATCTAACTAGAACATAATCGAACTCGAACCCGAATTCCGAATCGAACCAAGTTATATACGAAGTAGTTGGGACTCAAAGTAATTTGACTAGGAAACCCTATCGAACCGCTCGCAATCGAAACCGAAACGTCAAATGGTCGTCGCACCGAACGCACCATTCAGGCGACATCCGCACGGATCGTCCATCCGCACGGATTGTCTATCCGCACGGATTGCCAATCCGCACGGATTGCCCATCCGCACGGACAGGACATCCGCACGGATAACCAATCCGGACGACGTGCAATCCGCACGGACGACCCTTTCCCCTTTTGGCATCCTATAAATACCCGGGTCACTCTCCAAACTTTCCACTTTTGGCAAGTGACGTCCGACCTGCACGCATTCTTCACCTTTTCTTCGATTTCTCTCAATCCAGGTAAGATCTAGCCCTAAATCTTGTACTTTCTTGATCTATACACAATCCTACACCTTTCTATCTTTCAAATCTTAACTTTTAACCGTGAAATCATCAAGATTTGAGGTATTCTAGGGTGACGTCATCATGAAGTTCTCATGAACTTCAAGTTTGACCTCATTCCACCAAGAATAACTCAGATCTGAGCGATTTCCACAAGATCTCACAACAACTTCATCTAAATCTGAACTTTTCTAAAGGATAAAAGAATTGAAAGAAATAAACACAAGTTTTCTCCTTCTTTTACCCTCAAAAACGGTTAGAATCGGATCAGTTCTAGTCTTCTACTCGATGATAGTGATGCACTAGCCTTAGGTCTGGATTCTACCCACAAGACATCTGATTTCGGGTTTAGACCGGAATGACCATTCTGAACCGCGGACCGGTCAAGCTAGGGTGATTCCTAGCCGGCTTAGTCACGCGGGTAAGAGTGCGATTCCAAATGGTTGCCACGTAATCAGAACGTCTCGATAGAACGACAAAGGCGACCAAGAGTGGACGAACGGAACAGCCAGAACGAGATGCTGTCCGCACGAGGATGTTGTCCGCACGGACAGGATGTCCGCACGGACAGATTATCCGGACGGGTTGTCATCCGGACGAACTACGCTTGGGACCCACAACCAAACAAGGTTTGAGTATCGACGAATGAATAATCCGCACGGGCAACGCTCTGAATGGATTACTCTTCGGATCATGAGATACTAAGACCTTAAACAATTACCAACATGTTCATCCGCACGGACAGACCATCCGGACGGAGTGTCGTTGTCTGCACGGACAGACCATCCGGACGGAGTGTCGTTGTCCGCACGGACTATTATCCGGACGGATTCCACCCAATTCACCAAGTGACTCACCCTTAAGGTTGTTGTCCGCACGGACTACCATCCGGACGGATTGTTGTCCGCGCGACCGGCTATAAGGGTAGAGATACTTAATTGTTTTCTAAATGCTACAACGAAAACTTCAAAGCATAAGCCATCATACACAAACACATCCTTAGCTTAGGAAGAAACAATCCACTCGAATAGTTATCCGCACGAACATGTTATCCGCACGAGTGACTAATCCGGACGAATTGCTAATCCGCACGGATTACTTGTCCGCACGAATAACTTGTCCGCACGGATAACTAATCCGCACGAGTGACTAATCCGGACGGATTACCATTCGCACGGACTACTAATCCGCACGGATTGCCAGTCCGCACGGATGACCAATCCGCACGAATAGCCAATCCGCACGATCAACCATTGTTTTACGCATCACTTATCGTTACGTTATCGAATCTATTCAGGCTAA